>JARJDW010012811.1:0-27161 GCA_030264715.1 Adinopsis sp. GC000173
TGATAATTGGGACGCTTTTGCAAACATTGAGCATTACTAATCAATTTAGAGAACATGAACATATATGGGCATTAATAAAAACGATTGATAAATAATTGTGCTACTCTAGTTTTTTTTTGATAAATTTAATATAGATTAATTTTTAAGAACTCAAGGTATTCGAAATATATATTTACAACTTTTGTGAATTTATTTTTAAAACACTGCGCTAATCGAAAATTTCAAGTGCACTGTGTTCATTTTGATAGTTTGATAGTATGTCTCATGAAGTTATCGCAATATATGGATTTTTAGTATTTTGTCACATGACTGCAGACAACTTCAGATGTATATGAACACTTACGAACGTTCTTTGATTTATTAACAAAATGTATTTTGTATTAAAATAATTCTTGCTTAATTAACAAAATAGAGAGTTATATTAATTATAAAAGGTAAATTACATTTATAAATCAAGTCTCATCGACGAGCTAAGTACGTTCGTATAAAAGTGAAGTTATCTGAAATAGAGTAAAAAAAATCTAGATGCTCTTGATGTATTTACCGAACGCACTAATTACAATATTAGAAATATATACCTAAAATATTGTCAAATATCAAGAATATTGTTCAGAATATTAGCCATTTATTTTGATAGTTGCATTGTATCTTAAATGAGTTACGTTTATAATTCCTATAAAAATAGTTAGAAATTATTAACAACAAACCACAAAAAATTCAAAATGGACTTAGGCCACTTTAAGATTTTTTCAAGCATTTGATGTTTAATTTTTAGAAACCTTGATCATAAATGCAATTAAATTTTGCCATTTTGCAACCACAGCAGATGTGATATTGATTTTTTAGCATATATATTTCATTGCCATCTATTTATAAATAAAGATAAATTGAAAATATAACATTAATTACATAATTTTACTAGTTTAATGAAATGTATACCAAATTCTTGAACGAAGAGAGCATTTAATTTAGATTTTTAGAACAAGAAATAAACGGAAAGACAAAACTAACAAATGATAGTTTGAGAAAAATGCAGATTAAAAGGGGGGGAAACTAAATAACTTAAACATATTAATCTCCAGGGAAATTGAATAACGAGAAGTAGTTAATTCGGTTTGCCTTTCGCTTAATATATCTAATTTGCGTTTTATTTTTGGTATTTATTAAATTGGTTCATTTGTTCTTTAAACTTTTTCGCACGTCCATTTTTAACTTTGTGATAAAAGGAAGGCGTTCACAATTTTACTTTTTCAATTCTTATTAAAATAGTTAGCAATTATTAACAGCGAACTACAAAAAATTGAAAATAAAACGGAAACCAAAATTAAGAAATTATGGTTTGTCAAAAATGCAAATTGAGACGTTCCCGGACCAGAGGGCCAAAAACTAAATAAATTAAATATATTAATCCCCAGGGAAACTGAATAACAAGAAGTAATTAATTCAGTTTGTCTTTGGCTTAATATGTTTTTTTTGTATTTATTTGTATTGGTTCTGTTCTGTTCTTTAAACTTTTTCGCACATCCTTTTTTATCTATCTGATAAAAGGAGCGCATTTGCAAACATATGTAGCATTATTAATCAATTTAGGCAATTTAGTCTCGCCAACACAGATTGATAATAATAATTGTGCTACTCTAAATCTTTTTTTTTTTCATTATTGATAAATTCAATATAGATTATTTTTTATGCGAATTCATTGTGACTAACTGGATTAGAAACATTTTTTAGGCTTCCTACTAGCATTAACCTCTAATTTGGTTAAAATTAAATGTTGTGTTGAACAACGTCTAATTTTTCACCGCTTTCTTTCTAACAATATTGATTTTCACTGCTTTAGCATCTATTAACATGATTAACGTGTGTGCACATTCTATGATTAATGCAATAATTGAGAATTACAAATAGAAAGTGTGAATGTTAATAGACGCCAATAGCTGAAACGTCAATGAGATTAAGGGATCCGCAGGTATTCAGCGATTTCGGCGAAGAGGTGGTTAAGTTTGATAAAATTGAATGCTGGTGGGATAATGACGAGAATACGATCAGCTATGAATTCAAGAAGGAGCACAAAACGAATCGAGATGATTGGATCGGTGTATATAAGGTATGCGATGATATTCAATTATCTTATTATAGTCTAGTAGTAAATAGGTAATTACGTTTTAATTAATACCCTCTATCTTCGGCTATCTTGTTTAGTCTATTAATACTATTAAATTATTATTAGATAAAGTTATATTTTGACATGTAAGATTTATAACAAGGTTTGGCCTACAAATGGATCAAACGGAGATCAAAGTAAAGCAATACAGAATCTATACTGCAACGAAATTGATTTCAAATTAATGCAAATAACGTAGCTTAACTTTTTCAAGATTTATAAGTCTCCAAATTTTGCGCAAAATATGATTTTTAGTTTATTTCCTTAACCTTTAATTTATGTCAATATTTTACTTTCAAAAATATATATTCTGGATGACGTAGCATAATATTGATCTCTTGTTTACTAGCTTTTGTTTACAACGTTAATAGAACAATAATACTTAATTTTTACACCACAAGAATAGTTTGTTTTTTATCGCAACTTAACCTATCACCCCTTTCGAGCAAGCGTGACATAAATTAAACAATGAAGGAAGTAGACAATATTAACACCTCTCAGAATAAAAGTTGTTGAAGTGAGCTTATAAGCAGATAAATAATGATCAATTAAACATTGTTATTTTAAAAAGTGCCACATCAGTGATATAGAAGTTTTAATCTTCTTCCCGTTGTTGTTTGGCAGTATTCCCAGCCATCGAGGCAATCTTACCGTATATTTTCGACTACATGGAGTGCTTTATTAGCAGTGTTAGTTTGGATATTGCCTTTCAGTGACACCCTCTTCTATATTGTTGAAGTAGAACTTGTTGTATTGCAACTTCTTGGTGATCAAATAATAACTATGCTACGTCATAAAAAATGCGAATCTTTTAAATTAAAATTAAATCATTTAAAAATCTATTTATGGAGATTCTTCGGAAGTAACTGGTACTTACACGTCCGCCCTACTCTTAAATTATTTACTTACTAACCACTCACACGTCTAATTTAAATTGCTTTCAGTCATTATCTAACGTAAAATAGAAATGCCAATGCAATTTTTAGTTGTAATTTAAAGATTCATATCAATTTGCAAAATATAATACCAGAATATCATCATTTTTTGAGTAATTATTACTCGGAAATACCTGTTCTAAAATTGAGCATGTAGCAATTTTTAGAGAGTACTCACGCTTTATACACTTAATCTAATTTAAATTGTTTTTATAGGAAAATTTTGCCTGCATTGATGAATACGAAACGTACGAGTACGTCGAGAAGAACTCAACGCTGCTCGATCAAGAAAACAATGTCAATGGATGCGTACCTGATTATAGAAAATACAGTATTACCTTTTCACAGCCCAGTAACAAAAAATTAGGCATGTATCGTCTGATTTATATTAGCGAAAACGAACATAAAGTCCGAAGTGTACTTGGCGTTAGTGATCCATTCCCCCTGAAAACGAAGGAGGAATAGGACGATTTGCTTACTACCAGCTATTTTATACGTAAGATCGTCCACTAAACGTACTTTAGTTGTTTTCTTTTTTTTGTAATATTTTGTTAATTAGAATTGAAAATTTTATTTTTGTTATGAAAAAAACATAATTCCTTAAATATTTAAAAGAAGTTAACACAGTTTTAAGTAAAATTCCAAATTTTATGAAAATGAATAAACTCTAGAAAATGTTGCATTCGTAATAAGAGCTACTAAGCATATTTTTATGATCATTGATAAATTTAATTTTTGCAAACACTTTTTAGGATGCCTTTTTAACACTGTTTAAGCTAAACTAACATAGTTCGAGTGATTTTTTTAAATAAATAATTGTTTAGTGTTTGTTTTAAGCAAAGTAAAAGTATTGGAATTGGCGCAGCTGGACTTTAGATGTTTTAGATTTTTACAATTAAGCGTGTTAGCAGAATGTGATAAGTTTAAAAATAATGTATTTTTATACATCTAAAATGTATTTTTTTGTTAATTGTTTTATTTTTAAAATGTTGTTTATATTTTTTATATATATTCAACATTCCGCATTTATATTGTTAGAATTTGTAAAACTGCTTTTGTATTTGTTGAAAAATGAAAATGATTAATTTTATTATATACATAATATAATTTATTTAAAATAATAAAAAGAAATTTAACCCTTCAATCACCTATTTATTGAAAAAAAAACTTACTTAAGTATGTTAGTATATAAATGCAAATTACAAAATAAAAATAATTCTAATTAAAGTTAATAAAAAACAATTCCTCGTATTGCATTTTGAGTAGAATTGTGTAGTAAAAGATTTAAAAGTAAGAAAAAGCTGCTTATAGATTTAAACAATTTTGCGAAAATTACAAGCAAATCCTACGTTATGAGACCTTTAGCTTTGAACATATCACGCATCAGCCCTTTTAAACACTTTATTTCCCTTTGCAAGTCAGTGATGTTGTTTCTCAAATCGTTACTTCTTTCTATCAGCACAGTTTCCTCTCCCATTATCTCCTTAATTTCCGCTTTCTTTTTGAGACGATAGCGAGTCGCTGCATTCTTATTCTGCTCCTTCTTGCGAGACTTTTTCTCTTCCGTTCTGTACGGTCGCTTGCGGGACTTTTCTTTGTACGACATTTGCGGTTTTACATTCAATTCCCATTCCGGATCGTCCGAAGTCGATCCATCGTTACTGTAGCTACTACTGCTGCTGCTAGGCGAAGATGGCACCAGGTATTCAACTCGAGATTTCACTAATTCGTCGACAACAGCCAATTCGTGAGCTATGTCGGTGGTATGTATTGCTTTCGGATCTAACACAATAGAGAGATTGCTTTGCACTTTGCGTTCATCGAAATATGGAATATGATAGATATTTGCAGGATAATTAATTTGTGAAATTGGCTCAAGAGATAGTAAAACTGGCTGACTCGTTGGTGGACTTTGGGGTGGTGTGAAAGCGCCGTTATTAATCGCATTGAACACAGACTCAAACTCGCTTAACAAATTTTGCGTTGGATCTGGCTGGAGCTCATGCGACTTTTCGTACAGGACAGTCTCCTCGAATAACTTGTCTTCTCCCCAATAGTTGTAACCATCTGAAAATTACAGTAATATTGTAATATGCTACAAGGATAAATTTGCTTCAGCTACATATGCGCTTATCAAAATATTTTGTCGAGAAATTTAAAATTTACATAAAGATAACCTTAGGATCATTCCCATATGAACAATAAGAAATTATTGAGGTCAAGCAACTACATTAAGAGTAAATTTATATAAAAGTAAGTAAATGTACATAAAATTTAAACGTTTTTATCGAATCTATTAAGCATTTTTATTTATTCTAACTCGTCATCGAGCCAGACACACGAACGCGTTAATATATATATATATAAAAAACTTCTAACTGGTGTAATCTTGATTTTCTTGCCTGTAAAAATGAAATCGACAAAGTGAAAGTTTACAAAATCGAATCGGACATGTAATATTATAAAATGTAACTATTAAGCAAACAACAAGACGAATAAACGAGTAAACTATAAAATTTAAGAACTAGCTCGATTGATATGTATACAATTGTATTGATTGAGTCTAATATGCATTGCCTTGAATTAATTCTGTCATAAATTAGCTAAACTTGTAGGTTTTCTTCTTTCACTTCCTTGCTTTTAAATACCATATGAAAATGCCATTTTATTTATTTTTAAAAAGTTTAAAGAATATTGTATTTTGTTTACTATTGCAATATTTTGCTAATTAATTAACAAAGGTAATTATGATAGAAAAAAAACGACCTTGCCAACTATGAATATAAAACAAAATAGAAGAGTTCTTGTAAATAACATACCGTAGTAGGTAGCCATTTTCATAAATCTCTCGATAACTAATTAATTAATAGTAAAGTAGTCTTTGAATAGATTAGAACATGCACTAGAAAACTTTTCAACGTCTCTTCACCAATTTTTGCGAATTAACAATTATTTCACGATTCCAAGTGTAGTCGTACATGAACATCATACTATTATTACTTGATGTATAAATAAACAACACCATTTGTCTGCACCATCGATAACAGTGTTTCTGTTTGAATAGTTTTGTGTCGAATAATTAACAACAACGCCAGCGAGAATGAAAGAGAAGCCACAACAACGATTTTGATACTGTCTGTTTGAATGTGTGTGTATGTGTGTGCGTTAAAAATCGAATTTAATGCGAATGAGATAGACTAACAACTGGTTAAATATAATGAGTTTATAAGTAAAGTGAATTCTATCCCCACTTTTTATATTAAGATAGAATAATATCAAGGATAAGATAAAAGTTTGCTACTATGCTTCTAAATCGACACGTTCTTAACTCATGTACGAATAATTATCTAATCAATTTTTTAAGAAAATGTAATAACTTAATTAATTAACGCAAATATTTTAATCAATTGTAATTGTTTTATGATTTTGCGTGTCGCTATCGCGCTGCTGCTGTTGTGGTGCTTGCTGATGCGTTTATTTTATTTTCATTTCACTTTATTTATTACAAGTACAACAAGTTGCATATTTTATCATCGATTATTTTCGATGAATACCAACTTATCAAAATTTATTTAGTTCGAAATAATATATTAAATTATTTAAATAATCAATCACCAGGTTAAAATATTGAGTAAATTTCGTAATTACAACCTTGAATAATAATTGTGATTGCATAAAATTTTAATATTCTTTAGTGATAAAAATGAATAACTAGTTAAAGTAATATTTATTGGTTAGGATACACGTGCTTAGGCGCAAATAACGACGATTGCAATAAAACATAACTCAATATTATTTAATCAAATCGTATTTGAGACGAGTTTTGCGCTACTACAACTTTATGCGTGTAATAAAAAAAACCAGTGCTAGAGGGAGAGACTTATATTGTATAAATAAGCATCATCGCATAATATGAATTTTATTTATGTAAATTTTCATAAAGATGCATATGTAAACATTTTGGAGTATATGCGCATCGACGTCCCATCATCTGCATTTAAATTTCAACCTTGACCAACACAAGCTAGTAAATTTTTAAACCAATAGTTTCCTGAAAAGCACGATAAAACTCGATCGATTGCTGTTGCATACATTTCCATTGTTGATAAAATAATGATCGTTAAATAATAAAATAATACATTTTAATTTAATTATATAATTATATTTCAGGTTTTTTTAAATTTCCGCTATCATTAGCATATTATTAATTTCATGAACATAAATTTTTATTGCCTTTCTGCAACAAAGAAAATTTTAATTTATAGCCTATTTATTAAGAAAAAATGTAGATTACATGCTAAACATAGTTTCATAATCTGCGGACTAGGAAAAATTATGAAGGTTTTAAAAGTTATGTAGTATTTTGACTTATTCAAATTTCAAGCAACCTTTTTCAAGTTCCATTCGAATCAAAAGTTTTTGAACTTATTTGATAATGAAATAGATAAAGACATTTGAAAACTATTTTTGGAGTTTATAATAAGGTTTTTGCTACGAATCTATCTAATATTTTAGAAAAATGATTTGTTCCTTCTGAACATGCTGAGATCAATGACTCTGAGCAAGTTCCTTTGTCAAAATTTATTATTAGGTGGACATTAAAGTAATAATGCATTTTTTTAAAGGGTGTCTTCCATTTCTTGCTTCTTACGCTTAAATTACATTAAAAACCAGAAATGCTACTATTCTAATCACATTTTTTAATGAAGCTTTAAAACATTTTTTTAATGACATAAAGTGACCAATAAACTGCATCCAATGTAATGACGTTTTAGTCTACTATTGGCTAATTTTCGTAACTGGTAAAAGATAAATCGCTTTTGATTAAATGCTTGGACACTTAATTTGTGACTTTTACCACTTATTTTTCAACTGAAGAATAAATGTAAATCTTTATTATTCAAACTATTTCTAATCATATCTTTTAATGAAAATTTTAAACGATTTTTAATGACATGAAATGAGCAATAGACTGCACCCGATGTAATGACTTTTTGGCCAATTTCTATAACCTATAAAATATAAATCGCTTTTGATCAAATAGCTTGGAAACTTAATTTGTGACTTTTGCCACTTATTTTTCACCTGAAAAATAAATGTAAATTTTTATTATTCAATGTTAGAGAGTAAGCAAATTACCACACATTGCATCTTCTAATAAAAATGCTTCTAAATAATATTCAAATAAGTAATAATACTGAATTCATTTAATCTATATTTAAATGAACATAAAAACTCTTTTTAGTTCTGATGGCTCTTCTATAAATCGTGATAACATAACACTTTTAACCCTTTACACTCACACATCTCTTTTGGGAGTTGTGAGGTATTGCAGTAAAACCAAAAAATTTTCAGAAGGTTTTAAAAAAGAATATTAATATTCATGAAATTATTAATCCCATTACTTTTTGTTCAACCTATTATAATAAACAACCAGTTACGCATGTAGTTTACAATAAATAATGTACAAAAATAAATTTAAACGGAAGTGAATTATCTTAAACGACAATGTTGTAGTTTTCAATGAAACCGCTTATTTTTTTATATCAATGAGTGAATTAAAATTTGCCAGACACATTGACGTACACAACAGCGATTATTTCCAACCCTATAATTATAATCGTTTTTTATAGCGCCTCGGTTCATATACATATTATGTATAAGATGCATTGTTTAACGTTATAGCAATATTACTATGGATAGGTTCAAAGTTTAAAGCTAATGATTAGCGAATCTGTTTACTCAGCGCGATACACGCTTAGAAAATTTACCATTTGAAACTTTTGATATCGTTAAGGATGCACTTGAAATTTTAATTAGTTTTATAAAGTACAAAGTTTTAGAAACATTCTAGTTATTTCGAGTTAATGATAAAGTGTTAAAAGAATCAATATGAATATTATTTAATTATGGTGACATATTTCAAAATGGGCAACTTTTCATTCGTTTCTGAAATCTAACTTTCTGATTGAAATCTTTAAAAAATGTAAGAAAATATTGTAGCAATGTTTTAATGTGATGAACTGAATAACGAAATATATCCTCTTTTGGTGTATAATTCAATATCATACCGCTTTTCCCAACTGGTGTTCCGCAAAACCCAAAGGTTGCATCAACGTTTCAAGTGAGATCGTTGATTTCAAATAAAAATGTAATAAAATTTGTGATAACAAAAGACGTAAAATTTTAATTAAAGAGATGAAAACGTTTATCAAAAGTCATTTAAGCAGGGATCTAATTAACTTTATGAAGTAAGAAACATTGAAAATATGTTGTCTACCTCTTTTATTTAGGCTAATGATAAATAGCTAGAATAAACAATATTTTTATCAATATTGCTTGTTTATGACACACGTTTATATTCTAGGCCAGTGGTTTTTGCACTTTCTGAAATCCGGACGCTCAGGGTGTATTTCGTTTCTCATTTTAGGCGTTCTCTTCAAACGTGACCTAACTGCGTCTTGGGAGCCATAAGCGTATCTTTTAATAGACTAATTACGGCTCTGATATATGTGTACCAGGAAGACTTTGAATTTTGGCTCATTTATACAGCAGTAACGCAATGCATAACATCAGGTACAAAATGTGTATCGAAATAGATGACCATCATAATTATGATAAAAATATTCACAACATTAAATAAAATTGCATATTTTTCGTATCTTTTTGACGTCAAAACAATGCATTTATTGTTAAAATTAATTGAGTACTGAAAAATTAAAAAATGTGTCGTGTTTCACCTGTATCTAACGAGAATTTTTAAATTATTTTAAGCCACATAGATTGACAAGGAGGAAGTTGGCCATCCCTGAACTCAAAGTTTAAATTTTCGCATTGAAATTAGTTGAAGATACTTTACAAAATACAAAATATTGATATTTGTGATATCTCGTCGCAACACTTGAAATGTTAATTAGACGCCGAAAATATTTATCAAAAGTCATACATACAAGGATGTAATTACTTGTATATGGAGTACAGAACTTTATAAATGTGTTGTCTATTTTAGGCTAATGATAAATTGCTAGCATAAGCAATATTTTTATCTGCAAACAAACAACAACAACAACGACAACAACAACTTTAATGTATATTTAATTAATTCGAGGCATTTTAAATAATCAATAAATAGAAAATTTTTCTAACCACTTTTCACTAATTTTTTTATTATAATTTTTATATTTTATTGATTTATTTGTAATGTTGCAATAAAATAAGTTTTTGTTTGTTTTAAGATAATAACAATAATTTTCGCAACAACTAATTGCAATCTTGTTTTCCATTCAATTAATTCAATCGTGTAGTTTGCTTACAGATTTGTATAAAAATAACAGGTTACATTATTGTATGAATTATAATTTATGCTAATCGACTTAGCAATCGAAATGTTAATGATTTTAATACCATTGTAACTAACTGAACATTTTATTCGAATGATAATAATTACCTTCTAGTTCTAGTTTTATTTCTTCATCGCTGTCGTCCAAATCTTTAATCAGTTTCGTAAGAAGTTCCGATTTAATGGTGTTGCTTGCTGGTATAAGATTTGCTTCTAATTCTTGATCAGATATATAATATTCGTTGGATGCATCGGAAACAATTCCATCCTCACTGATGTCGTAGAGGAGGACTGAGTCCGGATCCAAAATTGGTGCAGACTCCATCATCATCATTGTTGTTGATGTTCTTCTGTTCATGTACTTCGGTCGAATATGTATATGGATATTTAGGTGAAAAATTGTTTAAATCCCGTACGTGGGGCGGTTTTACGCCGAGCGTAACGTAAGCCATGATGGCGCTAAAATTAAGAAAAATAAATTAAATAAATATACCGTACTGTTTCGCATAATATGTCCATCCATGTAAACTGAACTCGCAGCTAAACTCCCCGCGTCCCATTCTAGGTGTGCAGCCTCTTAAACATGTGCGCTCCTGCTGATATTTTTTTCTATTCCCTTTCAATGTGTTTGTAATTTATGAGCTGAACGTTTTTTCTAAAATTTTCTAACAACTCCCACAAGGGGGTATACTCTAATTGACATCACACTCGGTCTGCTGACCTAACCTAATTCTCGGAACCCGTCATACGCACTAACCGATAGAATAGAAACAATGCTTTTAGTGAGTATGACGGGTTCCGAGGATTAGGTTAGATCAACAGACCGGGTATGATGTTAATTAGAGTAACTCCCCTTGTAGGAGTTGTTAGAAAATATTAGAAAAAAAGTATGTCGCCCTGCAAGCTGATAAATTCATTCTGCATTTTACTTAAGTGGGGTATGTTTACGCCAGGCTCATAAATTACTGACACATTCGAAGGGAATAGAAAAAATAATTAGCAAGAGCGCACGTGTGTAACAGGCTGCACGCTTAGAATGGGACGCGAAGAGTTTAGCTGCGAGTTCAGTTTACATGGGTGGGCATAACAGTACCAAATATACAATAAATTCTAAAAACTTTTTTGCAGTTTTTAACCCTTGGTGAAGGATTGTATATTAATATAATAATTTAAAACAGTGTTTCTCAACCTTTTCTTATTCGCGGACCGGTAAACTTATTAATATTTTTTTGAGAACCAATTTAAATTTCAGTTTCACTTGTACCTCTGCGATATTATAGAGGAAATATGGGAAGTATTACAATGCGATTTCTGCGAATCGCCGGTTAAAAAACACTGATTTAGAATACATATTTGTGAACCAACCAAGTATATTTATTTGAATTTGTATTCTAAATTGTTATATAAATTTACAATAAAATAATCATAATATGTGGTGGTTTAAAACCATGATTTTTTTATCGTCTAATATTTTATTGCAACTGATTTATTTAATTCGCTTATCGGCGTATGTGAGAATATGCACCTTTATCAACCTCTTATCTTATTGTTTCCGTACGTTTATTAAGGCACGTCACAACATTTGTACATTTAATTAAATGAATCAATTTTGACTATTGTATTTTATAAATCTTTATTCCAATCGTCCATGAAAAATTATCGGAATATAAATCTACAATTAGGTAATTAACTTTGATGACTTGGCAAAACGCTTAATGATTTTTTAATAATTTTTAAAGAAATCTTTGTTTGGATTTTTTGCTGTCTTTATCAGAGAGTTGCGCAAAAGGACTAGTTGGGAAATGCAGTGCCAGTGAAAATGACATTACCATATAACTAACTTGAAATGAAAAGTTTTGGAAAACGAACTTGAAACTTATACTCAAGAGAGAATAAATTAAAACGAATATGAATTTACAACTCTCTTTTTCTATTGAAATAGGTTTAGGTCAGGTTAAGAATAGCTTAATTTAAGAATACTTCAAGTTACTTTTTTGGTCACATACTGATTAAGTTATTCTCTCATTTTGATTTTGATTTATTTAGATTCAGCTAAATATTTAAGAACTTGTTGCGATTTCTTTTTTGCACAAATAAATTCATACATAGGCAATTTTTAGAAAATCCAAGTATTGTGTGAATACCAAGTTTAATATTTAATATAAACATGTTAATTTATTACAATAGAAGGAAATGGTTGACTTGTTTATGCATATAGCCTAGTAATATGTTATACATAATAGATTACGTTCATAGGAATTTATATCCTGCATTATATAGCATATGCCATGTGGCTTAGTTCCCATTTAATTATTTAATGTCATAACTGCACCCCCAACTATAGGACCATAAATATTAAATCACTTTAAAACTGAGTATCCTTCAAATTATTACACGACAAAACAAATTTGCTAAGGAAAAATAATCTAAAGAATTTAAATGAGCTTAGCTGTATTGAAATTTTTTGGTATAGCTGCAAAAACAAGTAGATGGATGATAAATGTTTTAGATAATGAATATATGTCTTTTAAATCTAATGAAATGTTATAAATCATATATTTACATCAAAATGTGCTACTAACAATAAGATGTAATTTCTTTAGCATAATATTTTGCCTTTGGTTCTCGAAATTAAAACATTTTTATTTTTGGACAAATAATACATTACTTAACGGCTCCTTTCAAACAATCAAAATTAAACAACTAAATAGCTTATTTGAACACAAGATTTTAATTATAAATAAACATTCAGCTGAAAAGACCACTATCGAATCCTTGCTTTTCATGTGATAAATATTCTGATGAAATTCTCAAAAATGCAGAGTGATGCTAAGCTTTCTTTCTACATAAAAGACATATGCCTATTAAACGTAATGAGATATTATTAATTAAACATTTACATAAAATAAACTACTAAGAGGTAATATAATATTTTGCCTATGGTTCTTGGATTCTTGTGCAGGTGTATTAAAACAACCTTTTTTATTTTTTGAACAAATACATTACTTAACAGCCCATCTCAAAAAATGAAAATTAAACAATTGAGTATTTTATTTGCATCCAAAATTATAGTTATAAATAAACATTTAGCTGAATAGACCAGTATCGACAGCAATCCTTGATATTTGCCTTTACGAGATAAATATTGGCATAACATTCTCAGAAAAATACAGAGTCAAATTATTAATATCAATCAGCGACGTCTGAAGTCGAAAGATATCCCTCCCCTCTCTTTAATAAATTACATTCAATGTTGATATTAAATACATACTATATGGCTACCAATAATAATTTAATAATATACTATGAAAACATAAATTACAATTAAATTTTTCTAGGAAAATATGTGCGTTTTAATTTTTCCGCTACACTTTCGTGTTTGGGTTACTAGCGCATAAATGATGTCATCCAAAAGTTTAGCATGATTAACACACACACCGTTATCTAGCGGATCAAAGTCGCATCGAAATGACTGAAAAGCATGAATACAAACAAATGGTTTGAAATACCCAAATTAGTCAATACAACTGTTGTTACTTTCTGTTTTTTTTTCTACCGAACTAAAAAGTAAACCTGCTGCTACTTGATTTCGTCACGATTTGAAAGAAATTGGGCCAAGAATTTGAAAGGTGTGCTAATATGCTGCTGCTCAATGCGGTAAATTTTACGTAGACTACTTTTCAAAATCGATTTTTAAAACTTGTACAATTGCAATTAAATTGCACGCATGCATTCTGATTATTTGCATTGAAGATATCACAAACCGCTGGCCGGGCAATTATTTCTAGCTAAACGAGCGAAAATAACTGTATTGTATAACAACAGATGCATCTTGTACGAATTTAGAAATTCGAAATTGCAAATCGATCTGTCGCTAGTGCATTTAATTACTTTATATTGTAATTTATGTAAAATTACTTACATCATTATTACTTAGTTGTGACGGCACACTTGCGTGTGCAAACTTTTAACCTTCTAGGCTAGCATCTTGGCAGCTTTTTGCACTTTTCTGAAATTCGGACACTCTGTTGTAATGGCGATAAAGAAATGGCCGAAAATTGCTTTAGATGGCGTGCAATCCGTGCAATAGAACTAGATGAGCATAATCATGGCGGGATATTCAAATTCGAAACAAAAATAGATAAATTTATGCATTTTAAGTGTTTATATTATTGAAATTATAATGGAAGTTTAATTGAAAATGATAAAGTATTTAAATTTAGATCAAATTTTATTAATATCTGGCAAGAATTGTGAAAACGAAAATGTGAAAATTCCTGTATTGCCAACTGAACGGATTGAGTGCAATTGACAGTTGATATTGCCAACTCAACTGAAAAATGTCAAAGATTGCGATAAGAATGAAGTAATATGAAGTAACCAAGTAATGTGCAGGTAGTTATTGGTGTGTAGTGTTAATCGGTTGCTAGTAAACAAACATTTGACAAAATTTTAAAAGTTTATCATTTCATTTCAACGCATTTCATAAATATGGCATTTTCCCCATTGCTTTCATCATTTAAATATTCCACATACAAGTAAATCCATTCGTTCAACTCAATTAATAAGCCATTCATTATCTATTTTAAATTCTCAATAAGTGAGTATTGCAATTAGTTTATAGTAAGTAGTAGAGATCTAATCTAATTCAATTCAGGCTCAAAATGTATATAAATAAAGGAAGAGGTAGAGGCAGTAGACCATCGTCGCAATCATTGCAAAATAATTCATTTCACTCGCAACATACATCAAACTCGTTTGAGAACATAAATTTAATGACAATACAATTGGAGTTAGATGAAGAGAGTCAAACATGGTTTTTAGAATTTAAGAATATGTGGACGTATTGTAAGTGTTTAATTGCAATAAAACTAATTCATCATTTTGTTGTTGAAATGAATCATTTTTCTTATAGGGAAAAATAGTCCACCTGTTGTAAATATGCTTATAAAGCGTTTTGAATATTCGAGGAATCCGTACGAAGAGGCGTTACGCTTAGTTTATAATTGTGTTGATTTTAAGTACGCTAAACCCAAATCGTTATCTTATTTAATAATGAGTGAATTTCAAACATGGACAAATATTATTGGAAGTAAAGTGAAGCAGTGTCTAACACGTGAAGTTAAAATATCGGCATTCAATGTCGTACGCCAGCAAACGTTATTTACATTTATGAAGTTAATTGCTGAAATCTACGAAATGGATTCAGAAAGCGATATATTTTTAGATATTATTAAATATATGATTCAGCAACAACAATATAAAGAGGTTTGTTTATAAAATAATATACAAAAATTGTTTGTATATTTACATTCGAGCTGGTAATATGTATAATATTTGATGTCATGTGTTTTAGGCGTGCCAAAGCGTTGCATTGTTAGGCTTACACAAGAACTTTGGAGTACGCGAATTTTTAATTCCATTAATTCTGCAAGATAAGATTGTTGTTGTTGAAGAGTTTCTAGCTGATAGTCCGTCTCATCAATTAGAAATTGTTAAGTTTTTGGATTCGCTGCTCGGCAGATCTACGAGTATCAAGCAGGAAATGGAGAGACTGGCTTAGTATGATAATTATCAATAATTAAGGGTTCAGAATTAAAATAAATCAAGTCCGTACAGTTATGTCATTTATGGGATACATATAAAAATAGTTCTATTTAACTCACTTTTTCAGTGTCTCCTCGAGATTTTCAAACATTAAATTTGGGGTTGGATTTTTCTTGGCATTAGAAATTTTGTGATTTTCTTTATTGATTTTGTGCCATTTTCCATGAATTTTTTTTATCGAGTTTATGCTGTTCTTCCTACTTTTTCGAACAATTTCGTCGAAGATTAAGGAAAAATTGGAAGATAATCGAAAAATGTCCTTTGTCAAAGGAGCAACAAATAAAAATTTGATGTTTGAGAATCTCGTCGAGATATTAATGAAAAAGGAAGTTGATTAGGTTATATTTTCCTATGTATGCTTTTGAAACACACTATACATGTATATGGTTTCAATAATAAATTGAAAAGTACTTCTTTGGTCTGATAATAGTTGCTACTTGCCAATTTAAAGTCTAGATAAAGAACTCCGGACTAAAATGAAGTCTAAAATTTACTTGTAACCTAAAATCTTTTAAAAAGATATGCTATTTTCTACAAGTTTTGATTGCGGGTCATATATACATATAAATAAATATGTTATGTCATGTCAGCTATAATGCTTTTCTCTTTAAATTGAATTTGATTGAAAATTCCATAACTAAAAATTTAAAATAGAAAGAAAGAATTAAAAGTAATTTAACAAAAGAAACAAAATTAAAATTGTACGTTTTAGTCTTAGGTCTAATTAGACAGACAATTACTTGAATTTGGCATGCAGATGAAATATCACGGCACGAAAAAGTTTGCGAACTACATTAAAATAATCTAATATGGGCATTGTTTACATTAACTCTGAACCTTCTATAAAATAAAACGATTTTAACTGTTTTTTTTACATTTTTAGCGAATTAAATATTCATGAAATAAAATGGCAAAAGTTCCACTACAAGCCGTATAGAAAATTAATTTCACGATTGAAAAAAATGTACAAACTTTCTGATGATATTACGCCCATGTTGATACAAAAGCAAAATGAAGGCGCTTTACAGTTTTTATTAAATAGAAGGTATGCGGAAAATAATATTGGTGCCGAAAGTTTTAAAGAAATGGTACACGAAGCTGTACAGAATGATAAAAAGTTACAATTAGAGGTAGTAAGAGAAATCTCAGATCAATATGGTGATTGTCAAACCGCTTTAGAATTAGCGACTCATTACAATATTTCACAAATTCACTGGCCTTTAGTTTTGATGAACTTCTACGAGCAAAATCAGAACGCTAACAATAGCAATACTTCATCTTCCTCTTCCACTTCATCGGAAAAACCTATGAGTACAAGCAGAGAAATAAATGCCACTTCGGAATATTACAAATTAAAAATTCCATTTGAGAATATATTTTTGATAGAAAATGAATTAGGTTTTAGACACTTTTTCGATAATGGACTTAAGGTATGTGAATTTATAACCTAGTATACACCCAACAACAAATAATTGCAGAACAAGTTTTGAAATTAACAAAGTGTATTAGTTCTTTGTGTAACATTACGTTAATTCTTCAATTTTTTGAGGATTTTTTGCAAATAACTATGTTTTTATTTACTTTAAAACCTACGGTATCAGACATTTTATTACACATCTAAAACACTGAGAATAAAACGAAATTATCGGGCGCTATAGTGTTTATTAATTTAGGTATTCATTAACATTTACATATTTTTCAAAAATCTGATAAACAAAGCTAATAAGAAAATGAGATTACGTCGATCTTAGGTTCCTTGCACACGTTAAGGCTTGCTCTTATAGAGGTGGCATATATTTCGGTAAGAGTAAGCGAAACAGAATAATTTCACTTACTCTACCATTAATAAAATCAATCTGCGTCTATTATATCGACTCTTAATGTGTGGAAGGGCGAATAACGTCATGTTTTATGATATTAAAATTACAAATTATAAATATGTGCAATTAAAGAAAAACTTGAAAATTCTGATGCACTTTATATATCGGGTTTTTATTGTACTTTTCAAGAAACATAAAGCTAAAACTAAAAAAAAAAATTTTTAAATGTTAGTAATTTTTTATCAATTTAGATGAAATGTTTTAGGCAATAAAAAATAACGTATTGTAAAGGACATCATATACATATTCTAGCAACAATATATAATATATGAATATCAACAAGTTTCTAGACAATAATATGCTTTGTTGTTAGGGTGTATACGTCTCTTAATAAAAACAATAACTAATTGAAATATGATCGTTTTTAGGATGTAGATATTGTTGGAATTGACTGCGAATGGAAGCCAACATTTGGCAGTCAAAATAATGAATTAGCTTTAATACAAATAGCTACTAGAACTAACGTTTATATTTTTGATATAATCAAAATTATTCGATTAAATGATTCTTCCCTGTGGAAGGACTTAGAAAGGTTGTGTTTTTCTAATCCAGACATTATTAAACTTGGTAAGTGTGAAAAGCTAATATTTTTTTCATTTTCATCTGTTGAGTTCATCTTTACTGTTTTAAACGCTTAATTCATAATTATTATTTCCTTTTAGGTTTTGGATTAATTTCTGATATAAATATGATAAAACAATCTATACCGCATCTTAATTTAGGCCATAAAGAAGGATTTTTGGATTTACTTCAAATTTGGAAGAAAATGATCTATGTTAAATTTCCGTACGAAGGTACATTCACACAAATGATTATTAAATGATTTATAAATTGTTTTTTGGAATTGCAGTTCATGGTGCCGGGCCAGGCTTGAGCACATTGGTGCACCAATGTTTGGGCTCACCGCTCAATAAAGACGACCAATTCTCCAATTGGGAAAAGCGACCGTTGCGCCAAAGTCAGCTCGAATATGCAGCGTTGGATGCATTCTGTTTGATCGAAGTGTATGACATTATGCGCGAATGCAGCGAAAAGGCAAACTTTCCATTTGATGAAATGTGTGCGAATATAATCTCATCATCGAATAAATCGTCTAAATTTTCAAAACGCAATTTTCATAAAAAGGTAAAATTTGACATTTCGAACTCTATATAACATACGGCCATTTGGCAAATGTAAATCGTTAAACTTGCTAAATTATTATGCGTTACTTAAGTTATAGCATTGATTAAAGGAGTGTATAGATGTGCAACCCCATAATATGCAGGGTTTGACATGTAGATGGTGCAATTAATGACATTTCTGAACTCATCCGAACACTGCAACATATCAAATGTTAGGCTGTGCAACACTTTCTATGATCTGAGATAAAAAAAGAGCGATATGTTGGATTGGATAGGGTTAATAATTTAAATCATAAAAGGTTTCGCATACAATTGGATTAGAAATATTAAAATGTTCGGACGAGTTTGGGAATGTCACTAATTGAACCATCTACATGTCAAACCCTGCATAATGTGGGATTACGCATCTGTATATTACCATAATGAATAGTTATAGTACTTATTTTTAGCTATTGATATTTTTAATCACTGGCTGATGTTTTGTCAATAGGCGTTTTTTAGTCTTTGCATATTTTATAGTCCCTAATCAATTTATTTCTTGTCGTTTGGTTTTCAGTTTCATGCGTTGCGACAGTTGCTAGTCGAATTTTTATCATTTTTAATTATTGGCTGTTTTTTGCGTCACGCAATTTTTACACAATGCATTTTTCAGTCGTTGAGATTTGCAGCCAAAACAACAACAATAATAACAATCATTAAGTATTTTTTAATTGACGCGCATTTTCATAATCGATATGCGTTTTTAAGTCCTTAAAGAATTTATTAATCTTGGTAATTTTTTTGTTGTGGGCGAGTCTTGTCGCAGACCATTAAAATCCAAAATTCTAATTGTATCTTGCTTGTAATCTCTTGTGGTGATTGTCGATGATCCCCAATCATGTTTAAATTTTGCAGGATTTTGCTATATATATATAAATAAATAAAAATAAATTTGTGTGTGGAATTTGTTGTCGGTTCTATTTCTTTCACTTAGAACCACAAGTCTGAGTTTTGTATTAGTATTTTTCTAAATACTAATTTATCCAATATTTATTGTTAAATGACTTAATGCGGTTACAACATTTACCAGATGCAGTCAATGCATCATTTAATTTACCTACATGTCATGTAAATAATTATATTTTCGTTTTTAGAAACGTGAAGTAATTGTGCCACAGCCTTCAAACAGCCATCTCTTAGAACAAAATGCGGAAAATGTTAAATTTGTCTGTGATGCTATGTTAGGCGGATTGGGAAAAACTCTGCGAAAATGCGGCATTGACACATTCATATTGGACAATGGGGATAATTCCATGAAATGCGTGAATTTATTTCAAGACGAGGAACGTTTTATTTTAACAAAAGGAACGGCATTTAACAGAGTACTAAATTATATTTTTCAATTTAATGTTAACTCTATTATATCGAAACACATTATTTTTAGTTGAATGGCAGTGTGCCGGCCGGTTGTTGCTTAAGAATTTTATCAAACGATGTTCAAGAACAATTGAAAGAAGTTTTAAGTTATTATAAGGTTACCATTAACGAAGCAAACGTATTTAGCAGATGTCAAGTAAGTTAAAATTTAGGCTGTACCACCTGCGTTTTTATTCTCCTTGCATCTCAATGCAACTTTTATGAAAAAATGTGCGTTTCGTATATTGCTAATTATTAAATTATTTTCTTTATTGAATAAAGTCGATATCTCCCAAATAATAATGACACAGTTTTTAATACACGAAACGCATATATTAAATAAGGGGAGGGGTCCTTCAGGTGGAATAGCCTCAAGATAGTATCATATAATATAACATAATTCTTTTTTTTAGATTTGTAATTCAAATAATTTTATTAAAGTGTCAAATAAAGAAATGAAGGAATTGGTTAAAGCTTTTAGATTAATTTCATCAACCCCTGCTCCGGCACCAGCATCATTTTATGAAGACGATCATTGTAACAATTTTAGCGACGACGACGATGATGACGATGACGATGACGATTATGACGAGCAACCAACGATGCCAAAAAATCGTACGTGGGGTATGTATTATTATAAATTATCAAATATTTCTGTTATTAACAGCAACAAATATTATGTTATAGATTTAAAATATGGTGGCATTAATATGCAAACCTGTACAACAAAATTTTACGCAAAAGTACAAGTCGATAGTATTCCTAGACACATTATAAATAAAGTTGAGTTATTTTACATATGCGAGGAGTGTGGAAAGGTCTATTGGGATGGTACCCACTTTGAAAGATTCATGTCTGGAAAACTAAGTGATATAATCCAATAACTTTTAACAATTATTGACGTAAGAATATTGTTTTTTGATTATTTAATAAATGATTTATAATGCTAACTTGTAACATGTTTATTAAACATTTAATGTTGCTAGCACGGAGCAACATTTCATTTGGAAGTGTATTTCCATTTATGTTTTGTTAGATTTTTTTATTAAAAGTATAATTTTCTTTTCAAGTTAATATCAATGTTATCAATATTATATTTTATATATGTACATTAAATACATTAAATAAAAACATATCTGTAATTTTAGTCATGTAATTACCTTTAACTACCAAAACAAATTTAGTAAAAATCGAACAACATAAATAAATAAAATAAACTAGCATATCTCCCATCATTATTAGAAATATTGATAAAAAAATCCTTAATATTCTTGTTTGAAATAAACTGTTTTGAACTTAGTTGAACAGTCAGGCTTTTGGTTAGAATTTCATTCCAATCGCGAAATAGTATGTTTACTGTGAGGTGTATAATTTGTAAACTAAACTTAAAAATTTCAATTTTTTTCGCCATAAAAACTAAATGGAATTGTGTGAAAAAGTAATAATTCTTTTTTAAATCTTTGATTTTAAAATTTCAGATCTTTTGATTTGGAATTTCTTAATGGTTAATAGTTGGAAATGATTACTACAAAGAAAATGCAAATGCATCGAATTTAGAACTGAAAAAATTGTAATGGAAACTTAGACCATTTTTATTGGGCTCGAACTTTTTCGAGACTTGCAGTCCCTAAACGATATTTGTTCTATGGTGATTTTACATCTTCAAGTTGCTTACTAACGCACGTAAATAATCGATTTTAAATTGGAAAATAATATAATATATAAATAGAGCTTTATTTATTTTCATCCACTCTTTTCTCTTGTGCCTTTGGCAATTTTATTCAAGTATGCATGATTTTTTAATTAGGCTTGTGAAAATTCTTACTAGTACTCTGTCTGGTGATGAATAAAACTGATTAATGAATACATTGCCATCCTGTTATGAGCTATTGTCCAAATTTGCAGACAGATAAACCGGCAAACATGATGATTTAATTAAAAATGAATTAAATTGTTTCGCATAACGAGTGATTTAGTTGACAAAGAAAATGATTATACGAGTTTTACTCGCTATTCTATTTAAAAATATTATATATAAACGTGACTTACCTTGCGTTATGTGAATTAATTCGATTTCAAAAACAAATAATTAAAAATTACAAAAAAATTAAGTCTTTATTACCTAGTTATCATTGCATTTGTATTCGTATCTATATCAAAATCGAGTACTAATAATTTAGTTTCTTCAGTTCCGTTTCGACTTCCAACTGCACACACCAGCTTGGTATCGCTGGCTCTTATCCGCCAAACAACACCGCCAGATCCACCACTATCCAATGCCACTAAATTACGTATAAATTCTCCTGTTCGCACATCCCACAACTTCACCGTACCGTCATCAGAAGATGTAATTACAAATCTATTATTAAACTGAAGACAAGTTACCGCTGATTGATGTTTAAACGGTCCTAAACAATAATAAAAATATCATAATTGAAAAAATATTGAACAAATTACAAATTCAAATATATCTATTTACCTGACAAAGTCTGTAAACATTGACCCGTAAGAATGTCCCACACTTTAACGGTCGAATCAGCATTTCCCGAAACGAGAATGTTATTTCGTAACTCCATTCCGGATGTTAATGATTGATGACCCATTAAGGTATGTCTACATGTACCAGTCTCGACTTCCCATACTCTAATACTTGTATCTAGAGATCCACTCACGACATGAACACCATCAAACTGGAAAAAAACAAAAAGTTCAATTAAAATGTGTATCAATATATTAAATCAAATTTTTAAAAACATTTATGAATGCTCATTGCAAGCTGTTATCATTGTATTCGGAATGATTATAAATCACTCAACAAACACCTCAGACCTTTTACTAAGTAATCATCGCAATGTTTTATTCAACATAAAAACATAAAAGATGATTTAATACATTTGCTTTTCCATCATTATCAGAACATTTTTAAAACATTGGTATATTTTTGGAACAATATTTTGAGTTTTGTTAGATTTGTTGGTAACAGATATTTTGAATGGTGACCTTTTGGCAGGCAACACATACGTTTAAATAACCTTTTTTTCATATAGTTTCGAACCCTAATGAGAAAACGAGCCTCCCCTATGTGAAACCATATAAAAACTTCAAGATACACCCGAATTTGGGGTACGAAACATCGTTAACTGCATAAAAAAGACTATTTCTACTCTACACCTGTATACGTTGCCGAAAAGTCGGCATTGTGTAAAGACATTCTATTAGTCACATCTTTAAAACACAATTTTGCAAACATTTTCGTATCGCAACGGATTTTACAAATAAAAATATTTATTAATTTTTTTCGATGGCTTAGTGTAACTCAAGAAGTCTGAATCAGTGTTTCCCAACCAGCGTGCCATAAATATTTTAAATGTGTTCCGACAAATAATCAACCACTACTTTAAATGGCAGTATAACAAAAGTTTAATACTATAAGAAAAACTTGCTAGTTTTCAAAGGATCAATACTTTGCCGATTGTAACGAAAAACACTTTTTTGTATGTTGTACTTTGTGAAAATCTCATCAAGCTGATGGTATTACGTAGTTGGGTGTGCGTGTAATCAGAGTAAAATAAACAGTAACTTTAATGTATCACATTAGGTAGAGAATACCATCAGTATAATGATTATTTTATACATCAATGCAAAGCTTCTCCATTAAAATCACCTGAGTACTGATCATTTGATACATCTTGCTGTGTCATTTTACACGACGAGATCGCCCTAAGCAAAATTCTTAGAAGCACCTGAACTTGCTTCATCTTAAGTGTTCCGCATTACAAAATTCTGGTCTAAATAGTTGGGATAAAATTTCGATTCTAAATAATTAAAAATACATATTTGGTGGCAACACCTTGAGAATTCCTGACATAAAGCATAAAAATACTTAAAATTATATATTATTATAATAATTTGCAATACAATGGGCAGTTGGCAATTTAAATTTCATTATTTTGGTCAAACAAAACATATAAAAATGTCGATTGTGCTTTATCAATAAACAAATCTCTAACAGTCTCATAAAATATGAAATATTAATGTTGCTTTGTTGTTAAATTAAGAATCGATTATATAATTGGCTTTAAAATTGTTTGAGTAATTTGAATAAAAAGATAAGCAAATGTGTTCCACTTTCATTAAAAATGTTTAATGTTGAATTATGGTAATTAGCCCATGAAATAAAAATTAATACGAATTAAAATTGTGCTTACTTGTAATGAGTAGACTCTATTAGTGTGACCCTGTAATGTATGTAGACATTCTTCACGTTCTGGATTCCATACTTTCACCATATAATCGTACGCACCGGAGACAACCAATTTTCCATCATACTGAACACATCTAACTGCCGCTAAATGCCCAACAAGAACATGGAGACATTCGCCGGACTGTATGTCCCATACTCTTAAAGTCGCATCTCGCGAACCACTAACAACTCTGCAAACAAATACATCATAAAAAATAAGCAATTTGGAAATTTAAAAATGTAAATGCGTCTATGGGTCCAAGAAAAGAATTTAAAGAGAAACTACGCTCAATGTTGTATAAATTAGCTGTAAACTAGGATCTCTTGTAAAGTAGTTCTTCAATTTCTGTAGTAATATATGTCTCCAAAAGTCGCGTTTTTTACTCAAAAAGTTTCTCAACGATTGGTATTTGTTCAGACAATTCTGAATTCTAAAGTGTGAAATAAGAAAATGACTCAAGATGTATTATATTTGAGTTCTGCTTTGATATCTGATAAAATGCTGGTTCGAAATTACTATACTTAAACTGAAAAAGGAGCTTAAATTTTGAAGATTGTGAAAATCTGTTAGTTCAGTTTCTCATCAATAGACAGGTCGTTTATAAGAGGCATTAGGAAATTACCTCTCAAATGGAAGTGAATTATAAAGCACACTGGTAATATTAAATCCGACAATTCCAATCAAAATAGAAACAAAAAGAATGAACATTACTTACTTGTTTTCATGTAAATGCATGCATCGTACTGTAGAAGTGTGGCCGTAAAGTGTGTGAATGCAAAGACCGGTCTCAGCATCCCAAACTTTTAACGTTCTATCAGTACTTCCACTTATTATAGTTCCGCCCGACATCTGCGATGACCAAACGCCGCCAGTATGGCCAATTAATGTTCTTAAACACTGCAAAAACAACATTGTTACGTAAATATTTAGTAGGTAAAGAAGATTGAAGATGTTACCTTGCCAGTAGTTGCTGACCACACTTTCAGCGTGTTATCATCAGAGCCGCTCACAATTCTATTGCCACAAAACTGCAGACACGTGATGACATGATCGTCATGACCTTTTAGCATTTTTGGTGGTCGAATTGGTTTATTTCGCCAATTCATTTCAATGGCATGCTGGCGCATATAAGCTGTCTGAAATTCAAAAATAGAAATATTATTACAAAAAAATCAAAATATTAAAATAACAATTTAAAATTTATCATAAACTGCTGGGTCAAACTATTTTGCGACTTGCATTTAAGCGATATTGAATTAAAAATTGTGAAAATATACTCTATTAGAATTTCTACCAGAAAAGAGTTGGTGAAAACGGATGTAGTTTCAATAAAACGAAATTTTGAATATTTCAATACATTTTGGCCACCAATTTTGTGGTTATCCTGAGTTGAATATCACACTCGAAAGCGTTTTTTGTCCATTGGAACATGTCATGGTGTCTTTGAGAAAAAAAAAGTAAAACGTCGAAAAATTACTAAACCGCGTGCCTCAACACTTTTAAAGTATATATAAAGAATATAAATATAAAAGCTTCGAATATGATATTTAATTGAGGATGACCACAAAATGCGTGGCCGAAACGTATTGAAATATTCAAACTTTCGTTTTATTAAAACAGTACATCCGTTTTTACCAACTCCTTCCTAATTGAAATTGGCGTCTTAACTATTACATATGAAAACTCATTGGAAGCTTTAATTAATATGTTTACCTTTTAATAAAAGATCCTAATTATAAAATATTCACATGATTTAACAACTTTTCTGAATATTCAATAAAATTAATAAAAACAGAATATAAATGAAAAGGTAACATATAAACTTGAAATATCCTGGTGCCAAAGAGGCTGATTGTCGAGTGAGCCGGTGGCAAATTAGCTGGTGTAGAGATAACCCGCATTATACCATATAAGTACAGTAAACCCCCTTAAGGCGAATGACTGTTTGTTTATTTATTTACATGTATTTATTTTTTATCAGCTGAGCATGTGACTTCTTCTGAAGCAACATGCTGTTTACGCATTCGTCAAAGTTGTTTATTTCTAGATCAGGGTATTTTTGCGTTAATATTGTAGTAAATATATGTGGGAATTGCGCTTTACGATATTTCCAAGTAACGCCAATACAAAACAACCTAGAAACTAAAACTGGATATGTTTTTTTTTTCATTAAATGCAATAATTAAATATGACTTCAACTAATCAACAATTTTGTTTATTTCACGTATTTTTTGTAATTGAGAGAACAATAGTGGCCAAGGCCAAAAAATATTATGTTTCGAACAATTGCCATATTAAGAATTGTTGAAATTACGAGCAAATCTAGTCAACAAGTCTTATTAAAGCATTATAACGCTAAACTTGATGCAGCAAAATTACCACAACAAAAATGAAACTTCTAAGACTGGGAAGTTTTACTACAACAACAATTGCGTGGAACATGCCAGGTATACGCGTTGATTTGGCCAAATTG
>JARJDW010012816.1:0-11896 GCA_030264715.1 Adinopsis sp. GC000173
CATTATGAATGCTTGATATGTAGTATAGAATAGTGAAGTTATATATACTGAAAATTTCATGAAAATTGGAAATGGTGACCGCGGCACTTTCTGCACGTTTTCAATGGATTGACCCATAAGTTAAACGATACTCCAAAATTATGTAGAAAAACCAATCAAACGTTAGAGAAATTAATCAACAAACGTTTCATAATTTCATAATATTTAGAAATTAAAACATTTAGGAGTATCAATTATTTTTTATTGTTTCTTTTAATATGGTTTTTAAATATATTTATTACGGATATGAAGTAATCTGATATCATTTATAGTACAATGGTGGTAAACATTTTTAAATGTTATAAACTTTCGATCGGATGTATAATCTAATTAATGCTTTTTATTACCAGGTCTCTAGTATGGAATTGGTACAAGAAATCCATCAATTATTGATGGATCGTGAAGATACGTGCCACCGAACATGCTTTTCCTTACAGCTGGATGGCAACACCTTGGATAATTTTGCCGAATTAAAGAACATTGAAGGGCTGAAGGAGGGATCCGTCATTAAGGTCGTCGAGGAGCCGTACACCATGCGTGAAGCCAGAATTCATGTGAGACATGTTCGCGATTTATTGAAGTCATTGGATCCTGCAGACGCATATAATGGAATTGAGTGTACTTCGTTGAGTTTTTTAAACACTATTACGCAAGGCGATATTTTGGGTTAGTTGAATTCAATCTTAATTTAAATACATAGATTGCATCTATTACTTCTTTTTATAGAAAAGAAGAAAATGCGTCCTGAAAGCGTTGATTGTACTCCACCGGATTACATAATGCCCGACGGTAAAGATCGTCCGTTTAGTGCTTTGCAACCCGTTAACAAAGATCAAAAGGCACCCCAATGCGTGAAAGTATTAACAACGTCTGCTTGGAATCCCCCTCCTGGAAATCGCAAAATTCACGGCGATCTTATGTACTTATACGTGGTAACGTTAGAAGAGAAACACTATCACATATCAGCATGTTCAAGGGGCTTCTATATTAACCAGTAAATACTTAAATTCATTATGCGCTTTTCCTAGACTGCTATACTGTGTCAATTTGTAGATCAACGGATGAAGATTTTAATCCGCGACCAGCAACTCCTAGTCATCTGTGCCATTCTCTCATTGAGCTTCTAAACCAAATATCCCCGCTGTTTAAACGTCATTTTGCTGTTTTACAAAAGAAACGCAATCAGCGTCATCCATTCGAGCGTGTTGCTACACCATATCAACTTTACGCTTGGATCGCACCAAATATGGAGCACACCGTCGATGCAATTCGTGCCGAAGATAGTAATGTTATTTCCAATCTATCGTACTTGAAATGTTTAACGGTTTCATTTTAGCATTTTCATCGAAATTGGGATATGAAGAGCATATTCCTGGCCAAACGAGAGATTGGAACGAAGAATTACAAACAACGCGCGAATTACCCCGCAAAACACTTCCCGAACGTCTTTTGAGAGAGCGTGCTATTTTTAAAGTTCACAGTGATTTTGTTCAAGCAGCTACTCGTGGTGCAATGGCTGTTATTGACGGCAATGTTATGGCAATAAATCCCGGCGAAGAAGCAAAAATGCAAATGTTTATTTGGAATAACATCTTCTTTTCTCTTGGTTTTGATGTAAGAGATCATTATAAAGAGTTGGGTGGGGACGCCGCTGCTTTCGTGGCACCGGTAAGTATTCCTGGCAAATTTTTAAACAATAATTACAATATATATTTGCAGCGTAATGATTTACAAGGTGTCAGGGTATATAGCGCTGTAGATTTACCAGGATTGTACACTTTAGGAACAGTAGTTATTGATTATCGTGGTTATCGAGTTACAGCACAATCAATTATTCCAGGTATACTCGAACGAGAACAAGAACAATCAGTTGTTTATGGTTCAATTGATTTTGGCAAAACCGTTTTAACTCATCCGAAATATTTAGACTTGGTAAGAATTATAATGCATTATCCAAAACAACCATTAATAATTAAATATTCCTTCTTCATATTAGTTAAATAAAGCGGGAACACAATTAAAAATACTGCCACATCATGTCTTAAATGACAAGACCGAAGTCATTGAGCTCTGTTCGAGTGTTGAATGTAAAGGAATTATTGGAAATGATGGTAGACATTACATCCTTGATTTGTTAAGAACCTTCCCTCCAGATGTAAATTTTTTAAAATGTAACTATTTATAGATTGTTAAGTATCCAGTATTTTAATTTTATTTTCAATATTTTACAGTGGACGAAGAATTAAGCCGTGAAGTTAAGATGCTAGGCTTCCCAATAGAGCATAAGCATAAGTTATGTTGTCTGCGACAAGAGCTAATTGACAATTTTGTTGATTCACGTTACATGATGTTTATTAAATATGCAGCTTTTCATTTGCAACAGTTGAATTTACGCCAAACTGATGAAAATACAAACAATAATCAACAGAAGTCGATTCAAGAGAATGGTACGGAAGAAATTTTACCAAAGACTGATAACACTGAAGAAGTAGTAGTAAAGGAGGAAGATACGAAGGAAAAGGCTAATGAGAAAAACAATCAACAGCTGGCCGCTGAGGAAGCTAAGAAAATTGTTGAAAGTATTACGGATGGTAATAAAATCGAATGTAAGTACAATTGATAAATAACATTTTATTTAAAATTATTTTTATTTATATAGCACTTTTTTGGCAAGGTAGATGGAAAGTCTCAATTAAAACCCATTCTTTATAAACCTTCATCAAACATTTCTTTGAATATTTATGCATGGGTTTTAATTAAGACCGTATTATATGTTCACCTCGTCAAAAAATACTACAAACATAACTAACATAAAGATTATCCAAATATTTGGAAAATTGGGGCAAAATTTATAAAAAATGCTTTTTCTGGTAAGATGTGATTTAGTCTACAATGCTTTTGTTGCAATTTTCAGTGGAAGAGAGCACTAAAAATATAGTAAAAACCGCATGCTTGGCAGTTGGTTCATTAAAAGATACTGAATTTGATATACGCTTTAACCCCGATATATATTCGCCCGGCATTCGTCACTGTGAAAATACAGAAGTCGATCCACCAATTTCCAAACAACGACAATTGGTCAAAGAAGCTGCCGAATTTCTGCTTACAGTACAAATCCCAACATTTGTAAGTTAAATTTTATTAAATTAATTGAAGCGTTTACAATTAATTATATATAATCAATTTTTAATTTAAGATTCGTGATTGTTTGGATCACACTTCAGCACCGATGGATGGTACAACTTTATCTGAAGCACTTCATAATCGTGGTATTAATATAAGATATCTTGGCAAAGTTTGCAATTTACTCTCAAAAATGAAGCAACTTGAATATTTGTATAGTATTGGTGTGGCTGAACTTATTTTACGTTCGGCTAAACATATTTTCACAACTTACATTCAGGTATTATATTGTAAAACTTTCGTTCTCTTTAGTTTTATAATATGATTTATTTATATTTGAAGGGAACTGAAATGATGAACTTATCTGTAGCTATTGCACATTTCTTGAATTGCTTCTTGTATTCTGGAGCTCTAAGCAATCCAATTCAGACTTCAGATGATTTCAAAACTAATAAGAAGCGCAATAAACGTAAAGGCCGAGCAAATCCGCTTTTATGCGATAGTAACGAATGGGCTAATATGACACAAAAATCCCTTTGGATGCAATTGAAACAAGAACTCAAATCGTATTTTGATTTCGATTTAACATCACATGATATTGATTCTACGATTGAAACGTACACATTACAAAAAATTTCGTTGTTGCGATCATTTTGTATAAAAACTGGAGTACAAATATTACTACGTGACTATAATTTTGATTCTAAGAATAAACAAATTTTCTATGAGGAAGATATCTTAAATATCTTTCCGATTGTTAAACATATTAATCCTAGAGCGACTGATGCGTTCAACTTTTACACTACTGGTCAGAATAAGATCCAATCGGGATATTTAAAAGATGGTTATGAGTTGATAAGCGAAGCGTTAAATTTATTGAACAATGTTTATGGTGCTATGCATCCTGAAATAGCACAATGCTTACGTATGATTGCAAGATTGAATTACATTATGGGAGAACATGCCGAAGCAATGGCATATCAACAAAAGGCCGTGCTTATGTCCGAAAGAGTTAATGGCATTGACCATCCTTACACAATTACTGAATACGTAAATAATATTTACTCATTCAATTATATTATTATATGTATAATTTAATCAATTCCAGGCGCATCTCGCATTGTATTGTTTTGCTAATAGTCAGATAAGTACTGCTCTAAAATTGTTATATCGTGCAAGATATTTGGCTTTGGTTGTTTGCGGAGAAAATCATCCAGAAGTGGCCTTACTCGATGTATGCTGAATAAAAAAAATATTTTCATTGATAATAAATTAAATTATTTTTCGTTTGCAGAGCAATATCAGTCTAATTTTACACGCTGTGGGTGAATACGAACTTTCTCTACGCTTTTTAGAAAAGGCTCTAGCATTGAATATTAAATATTTTGGAGCCAAATCCTTAAAAGTAGCTGTTAGTTACCATCTTGTTGCTCGTACACAAAGCTGTATGGGTAATTTCCGATCTGCCTTAATTAACGAAAAGGAAGCTTACGCAATTTATAAGCAACAGGTATTTAACACTTTATTAAACAATTGTATGACAACTACTTTTTGAATTATTTTAGCTTGGTGATAATCACGAAAAAACGAAGGAGTCATCCGAGTGCTTAAAACATTTAACTCATCAAGCTGTTGTTTTGCAAAAGAAGATGAATGAAATATATACAGGAAAGAATGGTGCATCACTGCCACCGATACAAATTCAACCACCTTCAATGGGTTCAGTACTTGATATGCTCAACGTAATAAACGGCATACTCTTTGTACAAATAAGGTAAAAAAAAGATATATATTTGTATCAAATATAACTAATTAAATAAATTTGTTAATCCTCACAGCCAAGAAGATATTGAAAATTTTAAGAAAGAAATTGAAAAGCAACAAAATGAAGAATCAAATCAGCAACCATCGCTTGAAGATAAGCCTAAACCCGTACAAGCTGCTTCAGAATAAAAATAAAAAATCGTAATATGTTCGTATAAAATTAGAGTATAATAATATCTAAATGCAGAACATTTAGACTTGTTAGTAGATGGGTAGTATAATCATTAGTGAGAGTGTATTTTTTGTTTCCTAATTTTCTCTATAAAAAAATATTGTTTCAATATGTTTGAAACTCGAAATTTTACATAAATATGAATTAGTTTGTTACTAGTCAACTTCACAATAACAAATTATATATTATTGTTTAATTGCATGCAATTTTTATTTTATATTAGATGTCCACATAGTGCCATTCCAAAAAAAAACAAAAAAATACGAATCGTTCATGAACATTCAGTAGATTATAACTTGTATTATCACTTAATGATAAAAAATGTGATAAAATTTATGTTGCAGTATTTGCAAAATTTTGCTATATTTTTCCTTAGCGTTCTCTTATTCCATTTTATTTGTTACGATTGATAGTTACACTTGCAGGCTATAATCTATTGAATCACAATCTAATTTTACTGTTTGCCAAAGATTACGAGGTACTACAACTTTGTTAAATTTGTTAGTTTGTTGATATGATTTCATATTTATGTAAAAAAATTCTTATTATATCCAAATAATAATGTTTTTATACATAATAGATAGTTTTGTGCCTATATTTTGTCAGGTGCATTTTTCTATGATTATATTATTCTTTTCTTTTTTTGTAATTTTTTCTTTTTTTGTTAATAAAGAATAGATCATTATTACCAAGTTTCTAACTTTCCACGCCTACATACATCCATATATACATTCGTTAAGATCCTCTTTGCATGTTTTGACGTAAAAGATAAAGTTAAATTGAAAAATTATTGTTGGAATAAACAATATATCGGCAAAATTGAAGACCGTAGGGAGTCTGAAATTGGTTTGAAATATAATACAACTTCTATGAATGTGAAAATAGGCGAATTATTCATTTTTTACAGTTGTTACAACAACTTGTATTGTGAATCCTTTTTAATTATTTCCATGCATAATTTATTAACATAAAACACTAATTTTACTGCGATAATTATAAACAGAATAGACTTATTTAGTTTGTTTTTAATTGCTTTGACATTTATTTTAAATATCATGCAAATACTTTATTTATAACGAGTATACACTTGTTGAATTATTTATAACAATTTAATTATTTTTTTACAAAAACTATTTTAATTTGACTAAAGTAATATGATGTTTTTTGTTGTCTCAAGAAGTACACATACAATATTAATTGAACGCCAAATTGTTTATTTATTTATTTTTAACAATTTGTTTCATTGTTATTTATTTGCTATTATCACTCTTTTAATTTTAAAAATTTTATAAAAGTAGTATGTAATGATATTTTGTTATCTTATGAAGTAGGCAGGCATATAATATTAATTGAATCCGAAATTGTTGAAAGTTCATTAAAACGCGAAACTTGAAACTGATTTGTCTACCTACTTTTTATTTACCTTACGAGCATCTTCTCTTTTTCATTTTTTATGCGGATCTTTTTTCATCTTACGCGGACCTCTTTTTTAAGTCGCTTTTTGGTCATACAATATAAATGCAATTGATTAGATTTTTATATTTCGTTAATTAAATATTTAAGTGAAATTCAATAGATAGAAGATTCTGTTTGTACTTGGTAAAACATATTTAATATATAAATTAATAAAAAAAACTGTATTTTTCACAAAATTGTGTTAAGGTCTTTATTAATTTTGGCTTTTAAGCCATCGTCAGAAGAGATATAGTAAGGAAGTGTTTTTTCTTAATATATCTCTTCTGTTGATGGTTTTACCCTTTCGTGCCTATTAGGATATTTATGTCTCGTGAAATGCAAAGTAGACAATACTCGTTAATTGTTCATTATCTTTAAATGAGAAAATGCGTAATTTATTAATCACACATAAACATAAACTCAATCAAAGTGGCACAGTTAATTTGTATCTGGAATCAATGTGGCAATGCTGACTATTATAAAGAAGTTTGGGGTGGATGGATCCACTTGGAAGCATAAATAGCACCAAGACTATATTTTATTTTAGTTTTTGAACATGTTGCGCCCACTCACTTGCATTCGCTATATGGCCAGTTCTATGAGGGATAGCAAATACAAACGCACAAAATCTACAGATTTGTAAATTATGTATGAACTTCGATATTATTTTTATTTAAAAGTTAAATCACGTCAATGCAAAAACACTCGACGCAAAAACGTTAATAGTAACAATTAATAAAGACAGAAAGATAATTTTGTGCGAACTACCTAGTGTTTCATTAATTCATTTCGACATTCCATTTAAAGTCAACGTTCAATGTATTAAATGTAATAAAAAGCAGTTTCACGGCAAATCTTTTTACCAGTGTTAAAAAAAGTTAAATCCGCTCGAATTATAAAGACAGAAATTCCAGCGGTGATATTAATAAAAACACTCGATATCTTTTACAAAATTATCTAATGTCTATTAATTTTGACACCGGAAGAGATATACTGATGATGGTTCAATAGCCAAAATTAATAAACACATGAATATATTTTTTTGGAAGACTATCGAGTAGTTTTATTTATTCATATATTGTATTTAATGAAGAATAAGCGTTCAATGTATTATGTGTAATAAAAACAGGTGAATCTATTTGATTTTAAAAAATTAAAGTTTTTAAGTAAGAAAAATTGATCGACTTATAAATGCATTAACTTTATTATTTTTTATTCATTCCAAGGGTGATATTAATAAAACCTTCGGTAGTTTGCACAATATTATCGTAATGTCTCTATTAATTTCGGCTGCTGAGTCACCATCAAACGATATATACTTATAAAAAACATTTCCCTGCAATATCTCTTCTGATATTGATAGTGTTTTTGAAAAATTTAAATTTCTAAGTAAAAAAACGGTCCGACTTAGAAAGGCATCAACAATAATAGTTTTTTCATTCCAGGGGAGACACCGAAATGATGAGAATATTACTAGAATCCCCAAATAGAAAACGACGAAAACGCTTTACACCACAAAGCTGAAATATATTTCGAATGAAAAATCTAAAAATATGCCCACACGACTTAATGTATCGATTAACGCATATACACTGTTTCAACCTCCTACTGACTTCTCATTACTTATTAATACTTAATCAAAAATAAGTGAAATCATTTTGTATGGCGGCATACATATAGCAGCAGAAATTCAAAATATAATAGATTATTTAGTTAGAATACCATATCGTTGATGAAATATTTAAGATTTAATTTGTACATTCCATTCCATATATTATCTAACATACAATGTTTGATGTGGAACATTGTCGTCTCGTCAGCGCATAAATAGATATCATATATATGTGATATATTTTTTTACTCTCTGTTAAATATTAAAGATAAAACTTTTCATGCAACAATTTAATATTGAATCATGTCTGTTATTCTTTTCTAATGGAACCTTATTTCTCAATTTTGCGATTTCAATCATATTTGCTCGAAAAAGGTTCATAATAGGATTATACGCGGCAAACACTTTCAAATAGACCTTTTAATAAAACCAAAAACAAATCAAATTTACTTTTTGCTGATAATGAGGAAAAAACGGGCCGCATAAACGCTCTTGTTGTTGTTGTTGTATAGTACAGCAGTTCCCAATAAGTGGTACAAGTACCCCTGCAGGTACAAGTTTAGGGATATACAAAATAAAGGGAATAATGACGAAAGATAAACCATATTTAATTGTACTGTATAAAGTGTAAAAATTGTATATGATTTATGATGTTGTTATTGTTTATACACGTGGAAATTATTATATTTTCTGTTGCATTGTTTAATAACCTTATGGCTTTCAGTTTGTTTCAAGAAAAAAAGTTTCATTTAAATATTCGGGAGTATTGAAATTAATAAAACAATGACATTTATTCTAAACATTTGTGTTAATCGATGTTTAAAATTGACTTTAAATCAAACAAACTTATTGACATTTGGATAGATTTATGTATCAATCATGGATCGAAGGGAGTTCCTGCCCACCCTGGGCCTTTACCTTGGCAACTGAAACAGAAATATAAAAATTTATTAGCATTTGATCTAAAGTAAGTGAGAAATGGTTAAGTCCATTAACCAGATTTATGTATGTATTATACTTTATTATGGCAATATCATTTGTAATCTCTAAATATTTGGGGTACCCTTTAAAACAATACTCTAATTAGGGATACGAAAGCTGAAACAGGTTGGGAACCGCTGGTATAGTGTATATTCTTACCGATGCTTGAGCGCATTTTTATCTAGATATAAATAAGACTTAATTGCGCTTTACTTCATTATCTTAATTGATTCAAATTAAATTAATTTCGCATGTCTGCGTACAATTACCGTAAAACACACTTTTTAAACACTTATTATCCCCCCACATTATTATTTTTTATTGTACTTACGACGATGCATATACTTTTTCCGCATTTGATAACTGCAATAATTGAAAAATTTGCATTTGAATACAATCATTGTTTTCTTTTATCTAGTATGTTGCCAATGCTTTTTCATTTATTCTCCTCCACGTTTGGAATACGTCGGGAGTGTAAGCTCACATTTTATTTCCTTCTTAATTCTATTTCTATGCAAACGGTAGGAAATTATTACATAACTGATTTTGCGAAACAAATAGCAAAATCAGATGGGTGTTGGTGTATAACATGATTTACACAAATTTCATATATTTTAATTAAATATTCATCATATTCTGTGAAAAACGGATTCCATTTCAATGGTAAGCACCTATTTCAAATACAATACTAGGTATATTGTGTGTTTTTTAGTCTATAAATATATTGTATTCACTTTTTTCATTAATAGCGCAGTAATACTTGATTATATTTTATGTATATGTTAAAATTTAAAGCAATATTAAATTACCATATTTCACTTCATATTATTACGAATTCAAATTGATGATTTTTTTCTTAATATAATAATAATAATAATAAATATTTATTAAACCAACAGCAAGGGTCTATGATAGGGAATACTAAATAAAATTTTACATAAAGCATTTGATTGTAATAAATACATATAGGGCAAAGTTGGATAATAGTGACCGCTGGGTAATGCCGCAACCTGCTCTATCTAAAAAATTATTAAGTGCAGCGATCAGAAAAACGCATCAGTACCTTGCAAACATTATGTAAGCTAACATACTGCAAAATGACTACAGTTCATCAACAAATAAATTAGCAACCCTTACTGATAATGTTTCGTGCAAATTATTTTATATATACCAATTATTTCTGGAACTGATAATGTGATATACAAATAAAAAGGAATGCTGCTGTGTATTGCTGAATATTTTCAGATATAATATGCACGAAATTGCCCTTCACATCTTCTTGAAATATAATTTTCCCCTAGTTTAATTTGTCATGAATTTGGAAAAGGCAACAAATGATAGTTTAGATGTGAATTTTGTTCGGAATGGTCCATACAGAATGCAGTTTACTGGACATCGCTTATAATTACAAATCTGTATTGTATATTTAACGATAAGTTTACAATAAGTAGCTTTCTTATCTATTTTATTTGTTAGAGCGCAATAACCCTACCAGTTTCTCCATTACCCCTTCATGATTTTTGCTCATTTTTTAAAAAATTTTTAATACTGAATTACATTAATTTAGAAATTTTGATTTTTCTTGTACATTAGTTGCAAATTATTCTTTATTTATTATTTAAGAATAATAACCAATTATTCTTAGAAGTGCGGGATTTCCCCAGTCTCCCTATATAGCATATATATATATATATTTACTATTCCAGCGTCTTATAAAAATAATGTATGGTTAGAACTGTATACTGGCGCAACTTAAAGTCTCATTAACCGATTGAGAGGAGAAAATTTACTAATATTTGTATTACATTTAGGCAAAACAAATAATTGCTTATTTCTCTACTCAAAATGCAGTACTCGAAAAGCAAATTGCACTAATAGTTCTACACAATCTATTTTATAATCAATGTGTTTATTCATAAAGATTAAAGCATGTTTTTCGCTTCTAGTTTCCAGAGATAATGAGTTTTGTTCTATTTGTGCATATAAAATTTTCAACTAATATATCTTTTTTTTAACATTTCAGTAAACTTATTACAAATATACAATACTATATATTGAACGTTCTTTAGTCTAAATTTATTGTGTTCATTTTTTCTATTAATAGCGCAGCAAAATTTAATTATATTAATAATAAATTATGTGTTTAATTTTAAAGCAATATTAAATTACGATATTTCACTCCATATTATTAAGAATTCAAATTGGGCGTTTCAGCTAACATGACCTTTTTTCGTTAACATAATGAGTTTTGTTGGTTTTCTGATTTTAAGATTTGGTAAAATTATCAATCTAATTAAAATCGACTTTCTACTAATAACTCTTTCTTTGAACATCGTATTATATAAAAAAACTTTCCATTTCAGTGTACTTATTACAAAAATACTATATATTGAACGTTCTTTAGTTTAAACTTATTATGTTCATTTTTTCAATTGATAGCTTAGTAAAATTTGAATAAAAAATATAAAATTATGTATTTAACTTTAAACCAATGTTAAATTAAAATATTGCCCTCCACATTAATAAGAAATAATGCATTGATTAATAAAAATTGAAAATTGGCTAAAATGTTATTTTTTGCCCACAATATAGTGAGATTTGTTCTTTTTGTGAATTTAGGATACTGAAAATTATTGACCCAATTAAAATCGAGTGTTTTAAAGTATTGTACAAATAATCTACAAAAAATA
>JARJDW010012821.1:0-72594 GCA_030264715.1 Adinopsis sp. GC000173
GTCGCCAAACCGTCCGTCGCCAAACCGTCCGTCGCCAAACCGGCTATCGCCAAACCGGCGTCGCCAAACCGTCCGTCGCCAAACCGGCGTCGCCAAATCGGGCGTGGCCCCAATAAAAATTATTAAGCGGCGCAAATGGCTGTGTGTGTATATTTTATAAAAATATATCCAATCAGATGTTGTACGTCAACAACACATTTTACGCGAAAAACAAAAAGGGTAAATTTCAATAGATTGACAACATGGTTGTAACATAATTGACTTTTTTTGTAGCAGCGCATTTAATTTTAGGTCAGCAACAAACTAGTAAAACATATAAAACATACAGGATGTTGACAAATTTGATTAATTATATTGGTTAGAAAAGTAAAGAAGAGGATTTCCTAATTATTTCTTAGAGGTAAATATTAAGAAAATGAAGAAATGTCAATTTATAAATTTGAAGAGTTGTGAAAATAAATCATTTCATTATTCTTATTTCGTACTACAATGTAAGTATTTTGTTTATTGAAATAATTTCTAATGATTTAATGAAATAAATTCGTTTTCTTAACAATTTTATTTTACTGTTTGCAGTCAAATTTGGTAAAATATTTTAATTTGTTGAAAGTTATACGTCTACTAATTTGTCTCACATAAAATTACTTGCAAATGGGCAATACTTTATGACTTATAAAAGTACAGTAATATGCAAGTAACATAACTAACAAACTCATTGAATCCCAATTAGTGATGCTTAAATGTCACGCGAAATTTCTAACCAAACAAGTGTAAAAAAATTAGTTTGTGATTTTTGGTATAAATGTTATGAAAAAAAAAGGTTGGGAATCACTGATATACCTATTACATTATTATCATTTCAAAAATATAAATTTTGAACTAGACTTTGTGTTAATCAATGATTTATTATATTAATTTAGTTTCAAAACATGCATATAAGTAAAACCGAGCAGGTACAACAATTATTAATTAATTTTCCCATTGTTTGTTTAGTAAAAATTGCATGTTATTACCGCTCACGACAAATACATCCGAAAACTATTCCATGTGTATTTGATTCTAATAAATAACTAAGTATTTTGGTCAATTTGATCGATATATTTGTGCTCTATACATATATAATTGTGTACTTATACATTTAATGTTATCAACTTCATTTTTTTTCTGTAATCTGAAATAATTAACGCGTTAATTTTTACTTATCTATATGTGACATTTTTATTATTGTAATTAAAATGTAACCATCATCATCATACTATATAATAATAATAAACCTCAAAAAAACACTTGGCCGGTTTAAAAGTGAGCGTGCGCGCAAGTTTGGCGCGCGAGCACACGAGAAGCGAGCACACGCAAATTAACTTTTAAAATGGTATATAATATACCTGTGTGTGTGATGGTATATAATGAAACACAAATCTCTGACATCACTTTTATTACCCATTATTTTATGATACTGTGAAAGAGAAGAGGGAATGTTAAATAATATAAACGACGGGCAGAAACAAAACAGCACAACAACAAAACGATGATGCCTCCTTGTCGTTTCGAATATAACAAACAGTATGATAATTTTTTTTGACTTATCAGCAGCAAAGGTTGCACTGCAACATTTCTTACATTGACTGGTCTAATAGAAACTAGATGTTTTTGGAATAGAATAGCAAAACATTTGTTGACTGAAATGATGCTATAAAATTGTAAATTTGCGTGATGAAACAATAATTGCAAACGTTTTTAATATTTGGGAAAATGGTTAAAATTAAAACAAAACGATGATGCCTTCTCGTCGTTCAAACAATAAATTACATGATATTTTTTATATTTTTTACTTATCAACAGCAAAGATTGCATTGCAACATTTCTCTTACATTCACTAAAATTTCAAGTGCGTATCCATAATAAAAATTATACATTTTTGGAATAGTAATTAGCACAACACCGAAACATTTGTTGGATGTCATAAAATTGTAAATTTGCGTGATGAAACAATAATAATTGCAAACGTTTTTAATATTTGGCCCGGTATGGTTAAAATTAAATAGCAGCGGAAAATGTATTAGATTACACGACGCTCACAACTTGAATAATTAAATGAAAAGTTTGCATTTCAAGTAAACTTGCATCACATACTTTCGTAAATAATATAACAACACATTTCAGGTAGATTTTTTCTTGCGTTTGTTATGTGTATATTATAATTATACTTTAATAACACACACAAAAAAATCGCACACACAAGGGGTACAGGTAGAGTAGTGAGTGACCTTTTTCCAATCTATAATAGCTAGTAAAAATTGATTAATATTCTCCACCGAAAAAAAGCAATATTGCGAGAACACAACGATAGACGAATTATTTTCGCGCCAAAAGATATTTCAACGCATAAATTGGATTTGTTTCGCCTAGAAAGGTTTCATCATGTTTCAGCAACAACATAACGTTGATCTAAAAGCTAACCAACCACGTGTACCTACTATACGTGTATTATTATAATAAAAACACTTACCTCTTTATCTGCTGTAGTAGCATTCGCGAAATGCGGTTGTTGTAGAATGAAAATAGCGAAAAGTAGCGCGGTGGCAACACTTAAACGAATTAAAAGTCTTTGTGGGGTGTCGTAGTAGTAGCGTGCACCCATGATCATCCACTTTGAAAACGCGCACACCAGGCTATACCATTGCACATACAACAAGACACACTCACAGGCCGCGATCGTGGCACCGAATGCTTCTAACACATGTGCTGCCTGCTGGCCGTGCCGCTGCTGCTGCTGCTGCTGCTGTTCCTGGTGCTTCTCGTTCTCGGTTTCGTTCTAGACAAGTTTAGCGCTGCGTGCTCGACACACGTGCTTATCGTAACACACGCTCTTTTAGACTACTTTACTGAATTGTAATGTTACGACGACGACGACGATATGTGGATGCGCCTCTCTCATCATCAACATCATCATCGCCACCATTGCGATCCGATCATCGTATATTTTTAAAAAAAGCCGGTGCGATGTGTTGTTGAGAGGGTGCTATACTATTTTTATATGCTGCCCATTTATTAATCGTAGAAGAAAAAAATAATTTAATATATACGATGATTATGATAAAAACGCCAATAAATTATCACTATTTTTAAATTTTTATATTCATTTTTATTTTTAAATTCAAGTGTGTTGATAATTTATGATTTTGATCGATATTTTTAGCATTCAATTTTATTTTTTATACCGTTTAAAATTTATTATAGGGATACATTTTATGTATATGAAATCTTTTTAAATATTTAATCATTTATTAAATTTTACTATAGTTATTTATTAAATAAATTGATTTCTATTATACAAATTAATTATATTTTATTAGATTTTTAATGTAAGTATTATTTTTGTTTAAATGTTGATAATTTCGATATTTTTAGCATTCAATTTCATTTTTTATCGTTTTTAAGTGTTAAAATCTATTATATCTATTAAATTTAATGTATGAAATTTTTTATAAATATTTAATAATTCATTATCGACAATTTAAGTTTAACTTATTATCTATTGAATAAATTATTAAATAATTGATTTCTATTATACAAATTAACTGTTTTTCACAATTTGTGAATTAAACAAGCTATAAAATTATGTTTATTATATTTTTAATATATTATTTTTTGCATATTAGATTAATGTTGAAAAAATATATATAAATTATGCATTTTATATCACGTTGTTTTATATTTATATTCGAAACAAAAATTACATTAGAAATATTTTTATGCCCAAATTCGTAGAATGTGTATGAAAAAGCTTGAAAGAGAATGAATCAAGCAGTAATAATCATTTATTCACAAACGAATAAAAAATTAAAATAGTTTTCGTATATTGCGCAATTCATAAATATCAAATAATTTATACAAAGCGGTAAAGGTAACAAAGCTAGCTGCATCACAACTTTTCGATACTCTCTTAATTAATGATTAAGCGCGATTATCATATAATAGCTTCATGTGTAAGTAAGAAATAACGGTACGAGTTGATTTATTATCGATAGAAAAGAATGCTTCTTAAGGAATATTGAAAATACTAAACGCACGTATATAATTGTAGAGAAATTATCCGACAAGTAATTTATAAATTAATATTTATAAATCCACGCCACTGCAACCACACTTTTTCCAACATTATTGTAATTTGTAATAACAACATAATAACCACCTTATTTCAATACTTTTCCTCGACTCATGTCACATAATAAATTTTTAAACAGCTTGCAAATTATTTCTTAAAATCACGTCGTTCGTCTCTTACTGGTATTAATTTAAAGTAAAATCGTTCATTTACATGATAATATTTGAATAAACCGTATAAACAATACACGGAAATAATACTGTAGCTATAGTCACCTATATGTATTAAAAAGCGTATTGATTCTAATTAAAATAAATTAGAAAATGTTATATGATTGTTTTGCAGTGTTATGGCCTACCTATACTTTATCAATGTTCGTTAAGAGGACATCCCACAATCAATTGTTTTAACCAGTACATAAAAAAAGTGATTAAGTTTATAAATGCGCGTCATACACAATGAAGGCATATCAACGAAAAGTCCTTGATTAGAAATTGAAAACAGAATCAGATAAGTTAAAACAGGCAATAAATTAAAGAAAATCATTCAATGTAAAAAGTGTGCTTATATTACTCATTGTTCAACAAATAAAATTTAAAAAAATGGAAAGATTTGTTTATTAACTTTATCAATTGACTCTTTACTGAAATTTCTAGCAACAGTTTTTGTTTAAAACAAGCAATAAATTAAAGGAAATCAATCAATTTAAAAAGTATACTTATATTATTTAACATCATTGTTTAACGTATTAATTTATAAAAATACTTGTGCCTTAGCAATTTTTATCATAAGTTTGTAATTTTAACTTCTAGTTAAAAGCGCAATAAATTATAGAAAATCATTCAATGTCAAAAGTGTGCTTATATTACTCATTGTTCAACACTAAAATTTAAAAAAATGGAAATATTTGTTTATTAACTTTATCAATTGACTCTTTACTGAAATTTCTAGCAACAGTTTTTGGTTAAAACAAGCAATAAATTAAAGGAAATCATTCAATTTAAAAAGTATTACGTATTACTCATTGTTTAACGTATTAATTTATAAAAATACTTGTGCCTTAACAATTTTTATCATAAATTTGTAATTTTAACCTCTAGTTAAAACGCGCAATAAATTACAGAAAATCATTCAATGTAACAAGTATACTTATATTACTCATTGTTCAACATATTAATTTAAAAATGAAAATACTTGTATATTAACTTTATCAATTGAGTCTTAACTAAAATTTCTATCAAAAAGTTTGTAATTTTAACTTCAAACTTTAAGATTTTCATCTTTTTTTTTCATTTCTACGAACAAAAAGCAATAAAACTTTTTAGTTTTATTTCCAATATTCTACTTATTAAATTTAAGAAAATTGTATACTGTATAGTGGAATTAAATAAAATGTTATAACAAATTACACTGAATTCGTATATTATTTATTGCTAAACAAATTAAAAATTTTAATTTGCGTTACTAGAATGATTGCATTAAAATTCTACATAAATTAATAAATGAATTGTCTAATTATGGCGTGATGACCTTTATCGCATAATTTATATCCTATTGGAAAAGAAAAAATGCATGCAATATAATAATATTCTGAGCGACAACAAAAATCTCAGTATACTTGTACAACACAACAACACTACAATAACTATTTTCATAGCCAATTAGCGTTCGTGTGTTAAAGTTTACTTAATGCTCAATGTGATTATTGCAGAGAGAATATTTGCGCATGTGTGTCTGTATGCGTAAAAAATCAACAATATTTATTTCTTCTCGTTCGGTAAAATTGCAATGGAATCCGAAACCGGCAATTTATTATAAAATCTGCCCGAATTCGTACGCATCAATATTGCATTAAATGATTTGGGAATCATTTATTTATGCACACGTTTGGATATAACATATCTACTACATTCATATATGTAATATTTAATAACTTGTCTAGTTTGTTTATAATTAATATATTATGTCCTACCAGTCATATATTAAAAATAAATATGGATGGGTGTACATATACACACATATGCAAGTGGCGAACATTCTCGATCCGAGTGCTACGTGTGGAAAAAGTTTAATGATAGTTTATACACATATCGAAAGGAGAAAAAATGTCATCTAATCATAAAAACTTACATATTTTTTGCCGGTATTAATTATTTATGCTTAAAAGATCACAAAGTTAATTTCGTTTTGAATGTTTCATGGCCCACATATGTGTGTTTACATATATACATACATGATTTCAAATAAATATTAACTTTGCTTAATTAATTAATTACTTACCAAAAATTCGGAAGCACAAAGCTATTATGCATAAATAAAAAAAAATGGCGTTACTTGGAAAATTCAAAAACATTAAATGCGATTTTTAATAATTCAGTTATTTTCTTTAATGAAATAATTCGTTAATACACAAAAAAAATTAGAGAAATTGGTATAAAAATACCGTAATAAGATATATTCGTCTGTGAGACTGATCGTTTTTAAATAATAAGATTTATTACATTTTTCATCGATTTGTTCCTCTGTTGAAAGTAGCAAATAAGTGAGTACCTAGGCAATTACGATAAAAATTAAAATATTGAGTATTTTTTTAATATTTGCTAACCAATAATGTATCCACATCATTCTTGAATACACTTTCTATTGTTTTTATTTCATTTAGAGATTAAAATACTAAAATTATAGGAAGTAAGTAGTTTTTATAGTCATCAGATCGGTTTGAAGTATATAATGTACACCCGTAACATTTCACTCAGCTTAAAAACAATAGATTAAATTAAATCACATATCATTTTTAGTTAATTCAACCGCGTTTTTATTCATCGTGCAACTATAATTCAGCAAGTTAGACTTGTACTGGTAAAATCTATATAACTCTACTATTTTTCCAAATTAGACACATGCCACTTGCATATTTCAAATTTAGAAATTTAATATTACAATACAATATAACAAAAGTATCAAAAATGGTTATACCTATATAAGGAAAAATATCAGTTGGGTTAAGTTACACACAAATTTTCATTATTAAAAAATTTGCAATTAATTATTATTTCCATCTGCATGTTATTACTCCAATTATTTGTTTATTTTTAGTGCAATTATTAGTTTACATTTTATTAATTGACTCAATTTTATGAAAAATATAGTTAATATTTGATCAAAAATTATTGAAAATGTTTTTGTTTTTATCAAATTTTATTGAAACAAAATTTGTAGCGTGGAATATAGCGAAATAGCAGTATGCATTTAAATAATAATGAGCAACTATCGAATTAAATGGAATATATTGAGGATTCGCTTTATCATTGATGACTTATGCACATTAATGTATTGTAGAGCATCAAAATCTAAATAAATCGCTGTATAGAGAGGTATGTATATGTGAATGCATTTTTAAAGTTGACTTGCAATGTTGGATTAAGCGACATATACGCAAATCTATAGCTTGTAGCGTACTGTAATCATTTAATTTCAATTTTTTAATTACAATTGTTCGATAAAATGAATGAAAAAAGTACCTATTTGAGTTGTACGTATTTTATGTTTTACATAGTATGTTCACAATTGTTTCTATTGTCATAAAAAGTTTTAGAATAAAGTCGGTAAGTCCTTGTGAAATTGATACAAAGTGTTAGATAATTATTTAAATATTATCTATTTTTATGGCTTTTATTATAGCTAATTAAGGTTACAAGTACTTGTAAGTAGGTATAGAATATAAAACATTTTTCAAGTAAACGAATGATGATTTAATCACTTCTTTTTATTATATTAACAACATTTGTTTATTTATTTATACATCTTATTTTTAATAGGTATTTATTCAAAATTAAAATCAATTATGTTATATAATATACGAATAAGTATAAGTTAATCAATTATTTTGTTAAAAAGGTCAGAAAAATATGCACAGATGTGTGATTATAATAATTTTGTTGATTCGCTTCTTGCCAAAAATTTTAATCATCTCTAAAATTTATTTTCGTTTTGAAGCGTATAATTGGAGAGAATTATTAATAAATTTTGTACTTATTTTCACTTCGATGTTTACAAGTTGTATGAAATGTTATGTTATTTATTAATTATTTTCGAATAAATAACAACAATGCCCTTTTATTGTATTCTCTATTTATTTTGCTTTAACGAATAATAAATTCATTTGATAGAAAGTGAATTTACAAGTCAATATTTTTGCAAACGTGAAAAGTCAATTATTCTAAACTTCACTCGGCATAATCTATTGACGATCCAACTCACTAACTAAATCAGTGCGATCCGACCTTTCTGACAAAAAGCAACACACACAAAATGTTATTCCGTTAAATTATAGCGTTTTCAATAAATGTCATTTAAAAATAGACAAAAACCGGCCGTTAAATAGATTCTCTGTGCACCACATTGTTTAAGCTTTTTAATTGCAAATAATTAATGGCAACAATAAATGAAAGAAAATTAATTTATTTTTACCTATATTAATATTATATTTAAAATGTTAACGCTTTAATTGTTTACAGTAATTATTCAGATATTTCTGTTAGATTGTAATAAATAATTAAAAGCTATAAAAAATTCACATCGCCATAATAGAAAGCAATAATTTTAAAATGTTAATTATAGAAAAACCGAATGAAAATTAAATATTTTATTTTCTATTATATAAAAATGTATATAACATGATGTTTCAAATGAAATTATAATTAAAAAAAATTGTTAAACTACAAAGAGCAATAAAGCTTTAAATTTAATTATTGAATCGAACTGATTTATTTCAATTTACATAAAATTATCTGGATTATTTTTATTTGCAATGAATGAAAAACGTTTATGATGCGCTCTCATACGCTTTGATGATTAAAAATGCATATTATTATATATTTTATAAACTATCTGCAAATTGAATTTGGGTATGAACGCAAAATATTGCTGTGTAAAAATTGTTCAATGCACAAATTTTGAATAAACATAAAATGTATTTTTTCCATTATTATTGTATAATTATTCGTTATTGTTGTTATTATTACAAATTATTGTTGAAAATTTAGCCATGTTAATGTAGTTGCATAACTATTTATATATGTAATTAAATTGCATCATCATTCTTTCCGCTGCAAAAAATAATTTGTATAAATATGCGCGTATTAAAAAATGTTGTAAATATACGTGGGTGGTTTGATAAGTCCGTGCAATTTTTGAAACGATACAGCCTTTGCCTTTCATGCATATTTGTTTATTAGTTTTGGTTTAGCATTCAATTGAATCAGAAAAAACGTGTAATTCTTGCAGGTTTAGAGTTATTTTGACGCAATCCAATAGATCGAAGGTGTCGTTTCATGATTGTAGATGAAACATAGATACACCAAAACACGAAGAAAATGAAAGAACAATTGAAATAATGGCTTGGCAGAAATGAATCCGCCCAAATTCATTTTTCCCCCATTCAATCAAATCGCAAACATAAACTGATGAACAAATATGTTGTCAAAAATTGCATGGCCTTATCAGGCCACCCACGTATTTAACGAGTCGAAAAAATATTTCGAAAATAATATTTATAACGCAGCTGTTTACAACAACATCTTTATATCCGAAAAAAAAAAATTATTTATTGGCTAATATGACATTTTTTATTAAAATTTATTCACGTATTAGATTTAAGTAACAATAACAATAAAACGTCAATTTTAATGCGCCATCAAATAAGCGAGAAGATGCGATGTATAGTATTGTAACATACAAACATACGGCGAATAGATAAATTGAATTTTGTTATTTTGCCTCACTCACAGTTATAACTGACGCTATTAAATTAAACAAAAACTATTAATAAGAGATTATTCGACAAATATCAATTAGAATATACGTAATAGTCTATGAATACAAAATGATAACGTATACATAAAAATTTATTTAATTCAATATGTGATTCATAAATATTGTCTTAAAAGACACGTGCGGGGCTTTTAATATTAATTAAATTTAAATAAATGCAGTACATGTTTAATAATGTATTAAAACAATCTTAATCCGTGACTAATTTGATGATGCTACAAAAATTATCATTCAAAAATGATACGAATTTGATTCATTAATGCAATTTTACCAATTACAGTTGATTTCCAATTATCCGCAAGCAGTTTTGTTGAAGCCCCAATCGTAAATATCCAAATTTATAAACTAAAACTATAATGTTTGCGAGTATATATTGTTTAAGCTGGTGACATGTATTTTAATTTTTTATTTTTATGTTAAAAAAATGCTAAAACGCAACTTTCAAATTTATAAAGCGTCCTACACATTATCAAAAATTCGAATATTTTTTATAATAAATTATTATCAAGTTTGGTGCTATTGTACCCACTTTTTCTTTAAATTCATCTCACACAAAAATTGATTAGATAACATTTTTTAGGAAGTTTGTCAGATTCACTTGCCAAGATCCAAGTTAAGTGTAGATGCGCATACATGTGGGTTAGATACTTGTATAAAATTACATCTGACACCGGTTGAATAAAGACCATAATTATCGTCGTTATTAATTTAGTCAAATTACGTAAATAGGAGTATTTAATTGAATGATGACACGATTGAATTAAATTAAATGATGCTTTTCTTCAGGTTCAAGATTATAGCCACTTTAAATCGTTATTTATATACCTGTATGTATAAATAGGTGACACTGGTTTGTGCCTGTTCAATTCTTAACAGTAATTTCTGAAGAAAACAAAAATCCAAATAAACCTATCCGCTATACAGGGTGGTCCATTTAACTTGAGATAGGCGAATAACTTTGAAACAGTGCATTTTAGAAGAAAATGTTTCGAATAAAAGTTGGCTAAAATAAAGGGGGAAATTTAATGGTACTAATCACTTTTGGCCATAAACGCAGCTTCATGGTTATTTTGACATCAACTTTGTTTTTTCAAATAGAAACCTTCATTTTTTTGTTCAGAATCCCAATCTACGTAAAAAATGGGGAAACTTCTATCAAAATAGTTTTTTAATCCAATTGCAATTTTGAAAAATTGGGATTCTGAACAAAAAAATTGAAGTTTCTATTTGAAATATTAAAGTTGATGACAAACTATCCATGAAGCTGCGGGCATGGCCAAAAGTAATTAGTGCCATTAAATTTCCCTCTTCATTTTAGCGAACTTTTATTTAAAACATTTTCTCCTAAAATGCACTGTTTCAAAGTTATTCGCCTGTCTCAAGTTAAATGGACCACCCTGTATAATAGATTTGATACTCGCATTATATTGTAATGATAATAATTCACTTTACTGCACAACAAGAAACATTATAAAAATTAAATTTAACATATTTTAACTTTAAATTTTAGTAATTTTAGATAATTATTTGGTAATATTTGATTTTTAGCAAAACGCGAATGAAATTCATTTTTAGAAGAATTGGTGCCAGGTAAAACTTATATTACAGTAGTAGTATTAGAATAATTCATGTGGTTTTTAATTTCAAATATTTTTTACTTGTAACCATATAATTATAAACAAAAAATAAATATTGCATGTAATTTAGAAGGTAAATATTTATATACTTATGGCTAAAATTGTTTGTTTAATAAATAATGATAATAAAACTTCTAAAAGTAAAGGCAACAATAAATTTCATATAAATATAATATAAGCAGCAAGTCTATATTTGCAAAAGTTTATTTTGTCTAAAATTGCTCTTTAATTTTCTACAAATATGTTGTCATTTACCTGTTAACTTTTTAAAATTGATGTACAACTAAATTATTTCAGATTTAGAGTATCCAATATAATTAGAAATAAAATATCTCAGAGTCTAAATTTAAAATCATTTCATACATCAACGAAAACATTCAAGATGTCCATAGTGTGTAATATTTTAGAATGAAGATAACTGTGAACATAAACATCCTGCACGTATAGGTGTTATTAAATACGTTTTAATGAATAAAATTTGACGATAGATTACCATAAACTCCACGATTTCAATACCAACAAAACGTTGTTAAATATTTACGGCGCATTGAAATGAATGTACATGATTTAATTATGAAATATGTTATTTTTAAAATGATATGATCGAAATGCCATATAGAAATAAGCTATATTTAATCCACATATAAATTTTCCTTCAATTCATTCATAATAAAACAAACATATTATATATATATGTAGGTATAGGTACAATATATACAAATAAAGTTCAACGATGCAATTTTCCCAGAAAACCAAAACGAAGACATGGAATTATTTAGATTTGAACTATTGCATGATGCCTGTGTCAATCGTACACACATAGCAATGACAGCCAATATAATATAATATTATAAGAATAATAACAAATCGATTGTGTGTGTTGTCTGTGGATATGTGTATTGCTACAATACTAGTTGTATATAAAATAAACGATACATTCCTCCTCCTTTATTTTATTCTCAGTATTCGTATTCTTTTCTTTTCCTTTATAAATCATTTTTAATTAAAAAGTTATATCATCACCGAAAAAGCACTTTTATTCAGGACCTTTTTTGGTTATAGCAGATGTTGACTGTCTGCGATTGCTTCATGTCCAAATTACGCAATTGGATATTAATTTTCGTTTTATTTACCATTTTATTGCCCTTAATTAATTATTATTGTTATGCTTAGATAATAAATCTTATTATACTTAAATATGCATAATTATCATTAAAAAATTAGAAATATTAATATCTTTAAATACGAGTATGCTTACTATATGATGTAAATTAGCACAACTTACCAATTAATATTATTAATTTATTGGCCTATTAAAATTGAAAGTAGTTTTAGTAGTTTAATCTCAATTATTTATAATTTTTGTTTATAGTTTGTTTTATGCAATTTCAAAGTTTTATTAAAATTATTTAAAATGTAGTAACATATGCAACCAAATATACACAAAATGTGATGTGTCAAAAACCTATAAACCTTTGCGACAATCATTTTTACCATTACGAGATTTTTTGTAATTGACGATATATAGACAATTGTTTCGTTATATTGAGGTAATTTACACTGATTAAACTATTCTTGTCAGTGTTTGATGATTTCCCTTTGTGACTGTTCTTGAATGTAATTTAACCGTAATTTGTTATCACTGAGAAAGATTCTTACTCAAAGTTATTATGGATTCACTTAAAAAATTCGTTTTGTGAAATATGTGCTTATATTTAGATATTAAATGCAAAGTAATACTCAAATAGCTGTAAAAATATAATTCCATGGCACATTTTGCGTCATTTTAAAATCTGACAAAAAGTATTGACATATAGTCGTAGTATAGATAACTTTATTATAATTTGAATACTGCATTTACAAACATTTCAGCTTCTGTACGTTAGATGGCCTGCAATTCCTTTTTCAAATCAAATCAAACTACATTTTGAACTAAGTTCGTAAATATTTATTTACTGTAAATTACAATCTGATTACGATTATCGGATAAAATCAATAAATAACGATTTTCTAAACTTAACAAATTCCATTCCTAAAGAGAAATCATGCACGTAAAAAATATATCAAATTCCATCTTACTTTTTATAGACATCTATGCATGTTTCATTACAAAATTTATTAAATGATTGTGAATACTGTGTGTATATTGATTAAAACATGTGACAAATTTGTGGTTTAGTGTAGCATAAACGTTTATAAAAAAGATGCTCCAAACAAATTGAAAAGTCGCACATGCAAAATTAAATTCTTTGTTTGTGGTAATTATACATATTAAATATTTGTAAAATTATGAATGACATGCAATTATGTGAAGCGTATCAAATAATGAAATCTCCTTTATGTTTGACAATATATTTTTTATTACAACAGAGCATTATAAAATGCAAAGTTACAGCTTTCAATCAATTTCGACTTTGATCTTTGAGGAATATTTTGTGTATAAGCGACGCATTTGTGTACGATCTTTAATCTAGTAAATGTAAATATTGCAAAAGTTAACTTTTGCATTTATGACAAAAATAAAATTCATTTACATGTGAATATTCATTGGAACTTCGATTCATGACTTTAATTTCTTCGCGAAGTTTGAACCTATAGCGCTCCTCATGTAAAAATAATTATTCCGTTCCCTACTAAAAATGCCACTTGATGTGATATATGTATCAATTTAAGTAAGAAAGTAAGTTATACATTTTTATAAAAATTATACTTATGGGAAAATGATTTAGAGTTGATTTGAAGATAAACTTGGAGATAATATTATTTTAAGTTATCGAACTGAGCTGTAATGATAAGAAAGTGTCTGTTGTACCAATCAATCAAAAATTCTTTCATATGTCGACTTCATTCTTTTTCTTTTATAATTTAAAAAATATACATTATCAAACATATTTAAATAAATGCAAATATTTAGCAGTGCTTCATGTAAAATAAAGTAATTATTCTAGAAAATATCAGTTCTTCTTCCGGAGACAAATAATTGAGTAGTTTGATAAACATAATTATTTATAGAATATTCATTGTCTGTGTAGGAGGAAAGCTTAATAATACCTACTTTGGTATAATAAAAAATTAGTCCTATTCGTAATGTAAACAATAAAAACAGCTCGGTGTAGTTTAATTGCTGCTATTTTATTCATGTTATTGGTTATCAAATTGTTTATTTATTGTATTTACTATTCTCGGTAGCTTACTTTCAGCGAATGTAAAATTAAAAAAGCATAATTAAAACATATGTTTGTTATAGGACAGTGGCTGGCGAGCGTTTTGACATCGCAGACCACAAAATATGTCATATTTTTGGAAGTTTACAAATATTACTAAGAATTACTTTGCTAAATTTATTTACCGGAGTAGTAGTTTCCAATACTTGTTCATTTCACCCCCCTGAACACATATAAGAACCCAATTCCATAAATATAGAGTGTACAGTTTCTGAAATTAACGAGAATTGCACAAAACTCAAAAATTTCAGCATTTTGTGAATAAACTGAAGCAAGAAATTTGAATCTGGCTCAGACTGTTGATTTCGCTCACAGTTTGGAAACCACTGATATAGAGCGTTTCCAGGCTTCAAATTCTGTCACATTGAATACTAAATACACATAATCCACGCAAATTTCATCAATCATTGCTACTTATTCACAAATATCATGTGAATTAATTAGATTATTTAAATCGATTGCGAACTAATCCCAATAAATTGCATTGTTTAAGTACCTTATAACTCCTACGCAGTATCGCGTATCACTTTATTTACACTTTTTTGTGCTTGTTGCATTTTTGATCAATTTACGCGTCGCATATCAATTATGATTTACAACCAACCTCATTTTCGTTCTCCCCAATTTGAATATGAACTAATCAGCTGTCAAAGCAATGTTCAATCAATACGACGCTCTTTTTTTATTTTCTATATTAATAAACAATTTATTAGCAACTGCAAAAATATTGCGTAACCCACATATATGCAAGGCGATATATCGTGAAAACGACACGTGATATATGATCACGTGGCTTAGATCGTGACGTATTTTCAAAACCAAAAACGCAATTATTGAAAGCAATGTGCACATTTCTTATTGTTTCATATTGCCATTCGGAAAAGCCAGACATTGGTAATGGGTCACGTTGCTGAAAATGTGTGAATGGATACACTGGGCGGCGATGTATAGTTTTATTTTCGCTTTCCTGTTATTACTTTTTTGATTGAAACCTAATCTATCTGGGATGAAAAAGAGTATTCAAATTGATCAAACGCCGTAATTATAAACATGAATTAGTTATACTATGTGTTTTTAACAAATAATTAGAAATACATTATAATTATTGTTCGAATCTCCATGTAGGTATTTGTTTGATTCAATCTACCTCTAAATAAATAGGTAATTTATAAAATTTGTTAATACATTTGACGTATTTACATAATGAATCCTTTTTAATAATTAAATAGATGAAGTTAAACATTGATTTGATTAGTTCACAATAAAAATAGTTTTTTGTTATTTTTTTTATATTTATTTATATTTGCAGTTCTGACGATGACGTAAAGACGAAATATATAAACTAAAACTATTTTTATTGCAAATTTAATTTAATTTATAAAATATTTGATTTAGTTCAACCTGATATGACTTTTTATAAATATATTTGATAATTCTGAAACTAATTTTAAATTTATTTTAAATAAATATTTACCTAGTAATACTTGAGCTGAATAAAAGTGCGCATTTAAATAGCTTTTCATTGATTTATAATTCAGGTATATTTTTATAAAAAGTGTAGCGGATTAACAATCCACGCAGCTGCTTCTTCGCTCTTTCGAAGAGTAAAGTAATTTGTAAAATGTTAATAAAAACTTGTGAAAAATGCATTTAAAAATGTTAATGAATGTTTACTTTGAGTAGGTAAGTATGTACTTTTTTCTTCCATTAAAAAACAAATATTAAGCATATTTGCATTGTCTTATTTATTATTAAAGAATATTAAATTCCTGGAGGTCGGAATAATGATTTTCTTCGAAAAGCAAATATAATTTATTAATAACTCTATATGTATTCCTTTAATTAATGCATGTGTATATTTGATTTTAAAATTAATAACATTTGCCACATTAAGAAGAATGATAATTAAATATTCAAAGTTATTTTCGTGCAAAAAATCGAAATAATTAAATAAAAAGTAGATACAAAAATGAAAAGGGTGTAAATAAAACGCTTTCAAGGTTTCACTATAACATATAGTATAATGTTAGTTATAAATGAAATAAATTAATTATAAATTAGTTTGGTACATAACGTTAGTTCTGCTGACGATGACTCAATAGTCGAAATGTTTAATTAATACTAAAATAATAGTATATGTTATAGGGAAAATACCAAGCGTTTTATTTCAACTCTTCATTTTTTTAATAATGGTTCACAACAAAATTCGTTAATTTCAAAAAGTGGATAGTTACTTCGCTGAATAATTCAGCGACATTATGGGATTAATGGCTTATATTATAAGCACGACTACAACGCTATTGTCTTATTAGGTGGACTAATGCATTATCAAACAGCTAACTAACACTGCTGCCTAGTAATGTTGTTATATTGGTTGTGAACAAAAAACGTATTTCTGAAAAATTCAATATAGGTATATATAATTAATATTGATCCTGCTATGCACCTGCCAAAAATTATTTAATTAAATTTTTACAGTACAAGTTCATGTTGTGATAGTAAAGTAATTAAAAATGTTTTTCCTAAAATAATAATTTATAATTAGTTTAAACTTGTTGGGAACTAAGCAGTTTTACTGGCATAAATTGACACATATTTTGTCACTGAATATTTGGAATCACATAAAATTTCTATTAAAAGCAACAAATTTACATTTAGCGTATTTATTCAAATGAACGAAAATAATTGCATGCAATAAACTTGTAAATGTAAATTTAACAATCGCAGCAAAATATTCTCGGATTTTTCTTAAAGTGCATATATATATACGCATCTTCAATACTACACAATAATATAATAAAATTGATTTTGACGTCAGGCAGTTTCTCCGTAAAGCAAAAATCGTTTGCATTAATTGGTAAAGTTTTAAAGCTTACTTATACTTAAAACATTGTTTGAATACTTTTAGTAAAATTAGGTTCGTGCAATCGTTTTTTTTTCACATCAAAGCCTTGCAATTATCTATTTACGAAATATAAATAGTGCAGAAACTGTAGAACTCACTCTAAATATTTACGAGAAAATTTTAAGTAGTTATTTACTTTATTTAAAAGTTATTACATTATATGAAGCATTAACGCGTTAAACATCGCATTTCATGTAGCTGAAAATTTCGCAAAAATGGTTATTTATAAAGTGAAATATGTTTTTTGAATAACCAACTACCTATTGTGATGAGTCATGAAAAACTAAAATTTATTTTACATTCTAGCCACAACATGGCTTAAGCAAATGTTTACCGTAAATGTTATTGAGAAAAGTGAAAATTAAATGTATCAATGTTTTCGTACAAGTGCTCGTATAATGATGGTAATATGTATTTAATATTACCTTTGCTTTGTATCACACCGAAAATTATTAATAAACACTCATATTTGAAACATTTAATAAATGATTTTTGATTTAATATTTTTCAGCTCCAATTGACAAAAGCTTTTGTTGACAATTTATATTTTTGTATATGGCAGCTTAATTTGATTGAAATAATTTCTAATTTTAGAACGACAGTAAGAATAATAAGGCAGATTGGTTTTCAATGTAATAATAAGTTATCTTTGAAGGCAATGTTTCAATTTAAAAATATATGTTGTTGCTTTAAATATCATCGTAAACTGTATCACTTTAATAAATTTATAATTAAATCTGGATTTAAAGGTAACAACAACCACACGTCTTGAACAGTGATATTAGTTGCTGCTGAAAATAGAATGAGTATCAAGATTACATGATGTTTTATGAGAAATGAGTTCGTATAATATAGCCAAACCGATTTAACGACTTAGAGCTTTGGATGACAAATTTTCTTCGTCATACCTGTGGCGTCATTTAAGCTAGATCCAACGTGTTGATACGTATGGAAAAGTCGGAATGCAAACAAAGTTATTAACTATTTAATACATTATATTAATTCATGGAATTTTATTAATAAAATCTTTTTGATTCCGTTTACATACTTATCTACGCATTTTTGCTTTAGAACCAATTCTATCTTTAAAATTTCCAAAATAACAGGTGTAGACTGATAGGATGAATATAAATGTATATAAAGTAGCGTATATTTTATAACAGTAACAATTTTACTGAAACATATTTGATATTTGCTCATGGATTGATACCTATAATATATATTTTAAGATAGATTTTTCAATTTTGAATATAAAACCAACATGTTTTATTTCAAATTTAACATTTTAATTTAAATATAATTTAATTTGATCGACTGTTAAAATGAATCAAAATTGCTTTCTAGTCATTATAATGACCTACGTATTTTCTCTTTAGAACCAATTCTATTTTTTAAATTTCTAAAATAACAGGTATATTTTATAACAGCAACAATTTTACTGAAACATATTTAATATTTGTTCATAGATTGATTGATTGATTGCAAGTTTGAACACAAAACTTATTTCAAATTTAACATTTTTATTTAATCGACTATTAAAATGATCCAAATTTGATTACTAATCGTTATAATCACCCGTTCCAAATCGACAAGAACTATTAACTTTATTAAATGGAGCAATTATTTAATAAGAAATACATAAAGAATATTTTTTATTACGTTAATTGCATAGCGAAATTATACGATAAATCGATAAAATTTAATTAACACCTTAATCATATTATGAAAGCACTTTTCAAGAGTTCGACATTTTCATTCTTTTCGGAATATACCTGTGTGTCAATAAACACATAATATTTATTCAAGTTGTGCAATTACACATAATTATTCTGTAAATATACATATTATTTAATTATAACAGATATGCCTACTACTTTAAATATTTGATTAATATTTAATTAAACAAATTTAAATGCACAATATTGATTTAGTAAATTGTAATTCGTAGAAATTAAACAATGCAAAAATATTTCATATTTTAATACTCATGTTATTATTAAATGGCAATCACAAAAAGTTCCAAGACCTTGTTGTTGACGCTGAATATAATAGCTAGGTTCAATGAAATAAAGATTCAAAGATTTTATTAAATACCTATATAGAATTTGTATGTATTGATTCTCATTTTAGACATTAAAAGTGTAACAGTATGTGTTGGAATTGCAATATTTGATAATGAAAGGGGTTTAATAAATATATACTTATACAACTACCTCAAGTAACGCTTTATATAATTGATAATTAGCGGAAAACCACCAATTAGCTACGACTCTTGAAATATCAATAGTGGAATGTATTCTATATATCTTAATTTAACATAGTACAAAAAAGTTTATTAATAATAAAGTAATAACCATTATAAATTTTAATTTATGGAAAATTTGAGTTAATTTAACGTCAGTGTTCTGTCAAAGTGAAATAAATAATTTAATTTAGACTTTTGATAATTGAATACTGTACGTAAGTATGCTAAAGAAGAGCATAATTTAGGCAACGTTTGTTTGTTAATTGTGAATTATATTTAATTAAATCCAAACAGCTTTAACGCTAAATATAAATTATTTCCTGAAAATAAAATTTATAAATTTATTTGAGATTAATTTAAATGGGAAAATAAATATATAATTTTATGTTATTTATAAACGATTTTATCATTTCATTTATAATTTAAATTTTTCTAATGAAAGAAACCAGTAAAACAAATATTGCTTTATTAAAATTAAAATTGGACTCAAAACTCGATATTATTAAAAATACGAATGCACTGCAGCGAAAGAATGCTGTTGCAAACTTACATTTTATTGTAAATAGATTAAAAACTAAAACGTACGAAAAGCATGTTTATTCAAATGTAGTTGCTTGCTTGTATTATAATTGCTATAAAATTTAAAAGAAAAAAAACATACTTATATGGTTCCATGTTAGATGGCTTTGAGTTAAAAATAGGTATCACCCAATAAGGTTCATTTAATAAAAATGTATGGATTCCTGTTGTATGGCACACGTAAAGTAATATTATTTAATTATTTATGACTTTGATATTAGTAGGTAGCCGTTATTGCTTCATTATCGGGCTAGTCGTTAGTGGGAAAGTAAAACGACCGCCAATTATACAATTTTCTATTTAGATTTGTATATCCAGTTGCATTCTATGAAGCCGATTTACCGTTGAGCTCGTATGACAAACTAGAGCCAATAAAATAAATTGCACCATTGCGTTCGTATGTCGCCATAAGACACTATTCTTTTCATCATTGTTCTTATATTATAAGGTGTCTAAATAAAATGTAAAGATAATACCACTAACTTTAGTAAAAATTATTAAACCATTTCTAACAAATTGCGAGAAAGATTGGTCGTATTAGTTTAAAGCAACGCAAAAATAATTCATGAAAATTGTACGGAAAAACTAATGGTTTGTTTTCCTTCATAATTACTAAATTATAACACGTTCAATTGCGTAGAAATATTATTTTCAGGATATGTATTGGTGCTGTTTGTTCCAACACATAATAATTTCGAATCGAAACTTGATTAATTAAACTAATACGATTTGGAAGAAAATAGTTTAGTATTAATTAGTTTAGTAATTTTCTGTATGTTAATCAATTGAATTAAGGAAAACTATAAAATAATAAATTATTATTGGTGCAATAATTTTGTTGAATAATATATTAAACGAATGTCGGATCTAGTAAGAATGGCCAAAAGTTTTAATAATTTATACATAGGGGAAGGTTGCCCAAGTCGTACCCCTAACTTAAATTGCCTGTAATTTGAAGAATTAAATAGCAAACACAAGTTTGTTGGTCCTATATAAAACTATACTATATACTATGCTTCTATTTACTGTTAAGAAGTGAAAAAATTTATATGCATTTCTTTGTAATTTCGATATTTCAAAAATTCTAAATCGGTACGACTTAGGAACCTATGCTCCTAAGTCGTACCCCCTATAGCCTAAGTCGTACCGCAGCTTTTAATTGGAGAAACAAAGTAGTGAAGCATATTTTTCATTGTATTCTGTTTACCTAATACCTATGTGGATTCAACCTGTACAATTACAGCATAAAATTTTGGTAATTAGAGTCTAACAAAATTGTAATTCTTATAATGTAACTTATTAAATTTTCGACATTTAAGTACTGAATATGAAGATGTAAATACAATATGCAAGCAATTTTAAACGAAATTTATCCGTTTTGATAATTAGATTTGGAAAAAAAGTACATACTAGCACAATAAGAGGGAGGTACAACTTAGGATCCGAGTGAATATTATGAATATATGATTGTCACACAATATCCAAACAATATTTAACTTTGGTATACAAGGCAAATAATGCTTAAATAAATGTACAATATATATTTAAAACGCAATATGCAATTATCTAGTTTCAATTAGCTGTGGAAGCTTACAAATATTAGATAAATATTATATGACATCGTTAAAAAATAAACCTTGTTGAATAAAATCTGTACGTCCAGTGATAGAGCGACAAAACTTTAATATACGCTAAATGGTACTAAATTGGTTGTATTGTCACTGTATTTGGAAGTTTAGGCCTTATAGCTTCTTCAAAATCGCGGAGGTACGACTTAGGCGCAAGTATGACTTGAGCAACCTTCCCCTATTATGTTTTTTCTCCAGTGTTATAGTTAATTCGCTTAAGGTTACTAAATGTATATTATCTACACCTATGATATTCATTACCTTGAGACTAGAAAAACATTATGAATCATAGCTAAGTCTCAATGAAAACTCGTTTTCCTTTACTATTACTAAATTATAACGGATTCATTTGCGTTGAATATACTTTTCAGGATATGTTTTCTTGTTTTTATTAGTTTTTCATATTTTTTGTACAACGATTCTCTGCGAATACAAAAAAATAAACAACATAGATATATATACCTATCCACCAATGTAATTCTGGCCATTATATTTGCTAAAAAGTTGCATTCAGTATTCATGGCATGAATTGGGGAAATACGTATTTTTAACGCACATACATAGAAAGTGTTCGAAACATTCAACAAAACAATTTGCAATGTGCGCATGTAATTTTCGAATTTGCAAGTGTCGACGATACTACGAACCGCGTTCGAGATAAAACCAACTGAAACGCAACCGGTTCTCTCAGTTCACTCTCTCGAAGCATTTAGTCCACTACTCCACACTCCTGAAAGCGCAACACGGAAACGCACACTGAAAACTTTCGTTTCGTCAGTCTATGAATTAATCACTGGTGAGTTTTCATATACGCAATCATTTCGATCGATTTCCTCTAGCCTAATTAGTAAATTACTAAACATGTAAACATACAACAAGTGTAAATATTTGCAGACTATTTGTTATTTTTTAATTAGTGTGTTGATGCTTTACGCGATGGCATTTTTATGTTCTGTTTTGTTTTGGTTCGTGTCTAATTGAAATTGCAATTTTCGCCAGTTTGCTTTTCTCATTATCATTACAAATTGTTTTATTTTTCCGTTTTTTGTTATTAAATAGAAATCTTTATCTTATAATGTAGCCCGCAGTTTAAAATATAAACACAAAGATAAGCGTCTTTATTGTTATGATTTTTCGCTTTTGCATAAAAACGACGTACGAACGACATGAAAAAGCTAATTAGCTTTGCGAAAGTTTACATTATATATGTAAGTACGTATAGTTCTGATGCTTACAATCGTTGTATTGAATTTTTGTTGTGAATAATGACGAAGCATTGTCTGAAAACATTTATTTCTAAATATATAAACTTTTGGATCTTAATTCAATTACGTTTATTTTATTTCATGCATAATGAAATAGATACTATAGTGCTAATTAGCATGCCTGAACAGAATAATTACATTTCTAACGTAAAGTATATCTAAAAGTACATGATCATAATACTTGAGCGAAAATATTTTGTTAAGTGAGTATATAAGTTAATGAATTATTAGTTAAATTCAGATTCCATTCATATATTGTTAGAGCTATGTACTAGGTTTCATCCATTTTCTAAAAGGAGATTTAAATTTAATCAACGTGCATCTAAGCAATAAACCCTCAAAATATTGTAACATCATGAAAATATACGCTTCTTAACCATACAATGGCCATTAAGTAATAAAATACGACAATAATGAGCTGGTATTTTAAAATTGATTACAAATTTTATGGCAGACAAATTTTATAAGCTTTATGGGTATTTTGTTTCATTAAACTATGACATCGAACATAATAATTCCATCAACAATATAATAATATAATTGAATTTTATATAAAATGTTGAATTTTAACTTAATTAATATTGAAAATGTATATACTTACATTATAAAATTATCTACATGCATTTTCTTTAGTCAATGGTTTTAGTTAACGTGATTGATTAAACAAAACAGTATTAATTATTATTAAAATACAAATTTTGATTGCTCGTTTTATAACTCTGATATTATATGATTTAAGGATGTTGTGGTGGGCACTTGGTAAAACATTTTAAAATTTTTTAAATAAAATTGAAAGGAAAAACACTTGGTTAAGTTTTACAATATTAATTTATTCTTCGTCAGGTAACCTTTCAATTTTATTTAAAAAACTCTGATATTAATTTAAATTGAGATTAGAATAAATTTAATAAGGTTTTTCTATTTTATTTTTATTAAACTAAAATAATTGGATGAGTTGGTACGAAAAGATGTCATGAAAAATCAAGAGGTTGCGTGTTAGGTCATTCCAATCTGATTTTGGCATGATGCACAGTTTGTATAATAAATGGCTGTGTTCGTGCTTATCCTTACATTTTAACTTTCATACGAATTCTATGTATTTCTGTTTTCGATGTTCCTAATTTAATATTTGTGGCCAATGTAAAGGATTAATACTCAGAATCAAAAATATTATGAAATTATATTAGTAAAAGATCTAGCCCATGTTCATGGCCCCAGTTGTTAATGGATGAAAAGTGACTTTTTCAGCTTAGGCTATAAAATAAGAATGCTAATTCAAGTGATTTTACGAACAGTACATTTTTATGACTCAAGCCGCAAAAGTTACTTTTCATCGACTATAGTTATATTGTGCAATACATGCAAATTTTTTATCAATGATGTTATACAATGTCATTGATTAATCAATGATTTGAAATCGTTTTCATAAGCACTTATTACATCCTTATACAACTGCCATATATGAACTAAAATCTAATAAAAATCCATCGGATGTTTAATATCTCGGACAGTAAATATTATCTACTAGTATATATCATCAATTTTGAAATTTACGTAGAGTGATTAAATGATTATGATCATCGGTCACTAATTTTATCGTTCGTTGTAACATAATTAATAATAAATGTGCTCATTTATCAATCAGTAGATATTTTTATATAGAAAATATTATGTTATGATTGATTTTATATTCAGATATTAAAAATTTATGATTTTCCTTATGCATAATCGCAAAATTAAAATTTAAATTAAATTAATGTAATTTCTTCGTATCTTTTAAATCTATAGAAGCGTTTCGTACATATGTTACATACTTTATTTACACAATTATCGTCTAGTAATTCTCAGCCGTATTTCTGGCACAGCACATTTCTAGCAATATTGTTCATTTACGGTACAATAATTAAAATTTGTCCAAATGCAACAATTAACAGTTATATAAAATATAATTCATTTATTTATTTTTTTTATAACAATTAATACACTTACATACTAAATCAAAACAGTCTAACGAGTCCAGTATATTGCAGAACTCGGTTTCGTGCACTGGGAATTGTTTGAATTGTTGTCTGGTGTTTGAAGTAGCAAATTCGGTAAAAATTGACAAATTTGTAGAGTTAGAATGCATGGATTCTGCACCATGATCAGGCATCATCTCACAAAACTCTTATTTTAGGTGACTTTCTAGTGAAGCATTAAGCCAATATCAGATATGGTACCGATTGACTTGTTTCTTTCTTTAAAATAAAAATAATACTTTCAAGCACTCGTTTTCAGCCAATGAAACGTGACAAAACGGAAAATAAGGTTTGACAATAAGATTATTTGTTGGTGTATTGGTGTATTGAAGGCAACATCACGCATTTGAATGAATGATATAATTATTTTGTGCTTAATCGGATAATTCCCGATACCAATTTGACACAGTGTAGTTTGCGGTACACTAAACTGCCATTGAAAATGGTTGAGAATCACTGCGTCTAGATCATAATCATCTAGATTGGGACAGAAAAACATTTCTTAGAAAAAGAAAATCAAATTTATTCGCAATGCGATTAAATAAAAAAATACTGCTGCTGTTATGTAATTTTCTAAAGCTATACTAGCTAAGAATAACAAAAATATATATAAGATATAGATATATTAAGTTACATAAAAGTAAATGATGGTGTAAGAATACATGTTATCATTTAAATTGAACGAAGATTATAATATGCTCTAAGTTTATAAAAAATGGATTTGATTTATAGTGAATGCGATTGTATCATATTTTGTAACCATTGCAGTAATTAAAAGTTTCCCCTAATAACAATAATACCCATTTTTATATTTTTTGTAAAGGTCAATTAATTAAAAAAATGTTTTCACGTTTAAATTAATTGGAATTTTAAATCTTTTTTAAGCGTATCTGTTTGACGGATTAAATTATTATTCTTTAAACAAATTATTGTCAAAAGGTTTGTTTCAAAAAGTTATATATGCAAACCAAATTATTGTCCGCCTGCGTTTCTTTGTTTTTACCTTTTTTTATAATTGAAAAATACTGGACTTTTATACTATATATATATATATATTTGTCATTCTAACGTGTCTCTTTTGTTCATTGTTTCGATTTATTCATGGTTGTTGACATATAAACAATGTTGGTTTTTAAATAATTAATCTTCATAAAAGATGGCTTGTTGCTCTATTTTCAAAGGCAGGCAGATATCAAGTTTGAACAAAATATGCTTGAATGCTTTGTTTTGTTAAGTAACAACAATTGAATATTTTTGATAATAATAAAAAATTAAAACGATTTGATGTGATTACTTAGATGGCAGAAATGGTATAGAATTTAACCTTTATTTTGTGGTTTTCTTAAAAGTGTATTTTTTGTTATTTATTATTTATAATTTCATTTCCTCTTACGAGAAAAAAATCTTTCCATTTATACCTGAATATGAGATGTAGCTTATATTTAAAAAATGTTTTGTAAACTTTAGATAAATTGATATGATTTTCTGTATAATTAAATCATTTATGCTGTTATAATATTATTTTATATTTTGCATTTAAAATTGTAACCGTGACTATTTATATTGTCTCTCATCATGAAATATCAAGTTTTTCATAACGCAATATTAAAATGAAACTTTAAAATTCAACGAAAAGAAAATATTCACTAACATTGACAGATTCTGTGAATACATAGATTTTTTTAGTAATTTTTATAGCTGTATTCATAGTTGTCTCTTGTCTTAAGGACAAAGGAAACCTCCATGACGGATAACTTGCATTTCCAAAGCTTCTTTATTCTATGCACAGATTTGATGCGTTCCCTCCAGAAATCGAAAATAGTTTTCCCAATCTAATTGATTAAAAATGAAAAAATAATGAAAATTTCTAAAACGCAAGTATAGATTCTATTGGTGAAACTGAAAAGTTTATAGGGAGCTAAATAAATGTATTTTATGTAACGTTTATAAATATTTAACTTCTTTTCTATTTTTCTAAAATAAAATATTATAAATTGTTTCACAATTAGGAAAAATGTCTGAAAATAAAAGCATTTCTGTGTGCAAGTTCTCCTCAAGGAGGCTCGCATAGCCTTCCTTGAGATAAGGGATACAATAAGGCTCCTTTATTCGATTAACCAAGATCTATGAATTGTGGAATGAGAGATAAGGACTCTTTATTCCCTAAGGAGCAATCATGAATAAAACTATTAGATATTTAAATGTAAATGAAAATAAATTAAAAATTACTAACAACTAAAATATTTTGGCAATGATGTAATCGATTCAACGAATCGTCTTATACGAACGGCATAATATTTTATATTAATTTACTATTATGTCATCTTCAGTCAATTTACTGGAAATATATTAATTATACTACTATTAATTAGTGAAACTTATTATTTTAGTGAAATAATATAATATCAATTCATAGACAAATTAATCTTACCCTCTATTATATCAAGCAGCTGTATTTAATTCAACAAGTATCAGAGAGCTTACAGAGAGAGAGTTAGTGCAGTAGTAGTCAATATTTCTAAATTAAACTAGGATTATTTGAAATATAACATAAATTAAATTATTCTATTATGTAATAGATGCATGGACAGCTATAATCATTAATTATTTCTTTAAATAATTAATATAAAATTTCATTTGTAAATTTTCCTATGTAGAGTATTTGAAGTGGTTTTTGTATATGAATAGATTTTATTATTCTATAAGCCGATATAAATACAAAATTTTAAATCGGTATTTAGAAAATTATTTAGGTACATACAATTTTAAAGCTGCAATTAAATTTGGTTATGAACAATAGTGGTTTAGTTATTACAAAAAATGTTTAACATTAAAATAATGAAATTATTGCAAAACAGCTGTGTTAAATTTACCGAAAATAAGCCAGTTTTTCCATTTTAAATTGTATAAATATTATATTTGAATCAGTTGTATCTATTTATATATATATATATAAATATGATAGGAACTGCTATTAAATTAAGATTACTATCAAATCTTCATATTTCAATACCGTTCTCCTAGAAAATACAAAGAATATCTTCTCGGTATAATATCAATTTTAGATCCAAATAAATAATGTGCACAATTAGAAGTCTTTAAAGAAACATCAATTGCGTAAAAACCAGTTCGTCTTGAAAATTTTAAGAAATTATGTAAATATATATTATTATGTATAAATTTATAACAAATATAATAATATCTTTGTTTAATATTTATTACATTCTCAATTTTCTTAACTTATTTAAAGAATTTATCCAATTTGTAAAGTTATTTTGGTAATGGAATTAATGTACATGCTTTTATATGTAAATATGAAACTAATCAAATTATCCAGTATAGAAATAATGCATAATTAAATTTAACATTCAAATATTGTTTGTCTTGAAACGAGCCAGTTAAAGACTAATACTCACTAATCTTATCTAGTATTTACTATATTTAGTAGCACATAAATAAATTATTATCAAACATTTATTAATGCAATAAAACTTATTGAATCTACCCACTAGCATTTGTTATTTATTGCTACAATCAGTAAATATCAGTATGTGTATGATAAACGTATGCAATCTAGATATTGCGGTTTTTTAAATATTTAATATTTATAATAATTCCTAAAAAATCATCATTGTTGGTATATCTGCAAATATAAGTGGCACTTAATAGATACTTAATACTACTACTAAGTATATTTCGTTTTGAGAATTAAGAAATCTCTGCAATTTGCCATGGTGAATAATAACTTGAGAGTAATTGACTCAGTCAAGTGGTAATAAAAAAGTTTCATTTAATATTCGTAGAAATTCAGTATCTCTTTGTTATTTTACACGTACATTTACATACATGCATATATATATTATGAATTAAGATTGACACTGCCCTAGTTGCAAAATGTGACAAGCCAGACGTCTATAGAGCAACACTAATTTAGTTACGTATAATCGTATTTTCAAAAAACTTCTAAACATTTCCAACTCAGTAATCCGATGCGTCCAATTAACATGCTTTTTTGCTTTTTGCAATCGACTTAGACGACAAATAAAACTAATTGAAGTATGATGAATCCAAATGCGATTACGGTTTTTAAAATTCAAATATTTTATTACCTATAAAACGTTATTTTTTATCAATTGAGTAAATGCACATCAAATAGAAACTATTTAAGTAATAGAACTGATTCGCGCACTTTTATCGTCATTGCAAAAAACTGTCTTTGATGTAATTTTATCTCTTCTTTTTACCACAAATCTCGTTACAGTTTAAGTGAAATTTCTGATATCAGTGATATAAGTAAGATGAGAAACATAATTGCAACAAAAAAGGAAATAGGTTTATTTGTTCTATATTTAATCGATTTCCATCAATTGAATTGTAGAAACTTTTAAAAAATAATATATTGTACCTATGTCGATTTGCGCCATTGCATTCACTACTGTACTCAAATTAATTTTACCGTTGATTAGTGAAGTTTGGGTAGGTAATATTATATAGATACAATTAGTGCCGGATTAAGAAAATTCAATGTCCCAAGTTAACTCCTTAATAAGGAACTATAATTATTTATATTAATATGTATGATATTTATAGATAGATGAGTAGGAAACGTACGAAATTTATATGCCAACTTCTGAAGGTATGGAGACATCCACGTAGCTTTATAACATCTATAAAATCAGCTCTACTTAGACTCATCATTTCGATAAAGCACTTTTTGGTATCCACACTACCAATAAGTGGTCAGACAGACTGCGTTTTACCATAAACCCCGCTGAAAAGCTTTATAAAATGAATGTTTAAACTATCATAAAAACTAGCAAGGATAGGGTAGTTAAAAATATATCTATTTCATTTTTAAAGTGATGTAATCCGGCACTGAATACCCAATAGACTCAAGATAAACAAACGTCTTAAAATTGATAAATATTAAAAACTTTTCCTTTCTAGACCGGGCATAAAACTTTTAATTGTTAAAGTATTGTAATAAAATAAGAGGTCATGTTTTGTTCGTGTAATCAATTTTCAATAATCCTTCAATTTTCCTAGGAGTGGATTACTAGTTTTGTAATTAATTGTTAAACTTTTAAACGCAAAATTTCGCAAACTTTCTAAATTATGTTTTGTATTAAATTACAAAGAGGAAAACAATTATCAAATTGTTATTATTATGGTTTTTGATCGATATTACTTTAAATATTGCACAAGTGGCAAAATTCCAATATAAATGCTTCAATTGAGATATAAGTGCCACTAAGAATTCAATATGCTCTGAACAATGCACGATGCCGTTTGATGGATATCTGAGAAAATCAGTATTTATCATTTTTAGATTTAATAATACCGCATCTATTAAGGGCTACTTGTATTGTTTCTTTCCTCCTCAATTAATTCTGTTATAAAATTTCTTTAAAATTTAAAGGAAAAAGCAATTTTAATTGTACGATACGTAAATAAGAATAAAATGTAAAGTAATATTAGATATTAAAAGTGAAAACTATTTTTAGAAAACGTTAGAAAACAGGAAATAAATATTTTCCACTTCGCTACAAGTTTCTGTCATCTTCTTATACTTAAGTTACAGCTATATTAGATAGGATTATTTCAGTGACTCTCAATCTTTTCGAAGGTGAAGGTCAAAACATGCAACAAAAATGAATTTGAAATATATTTTCTAACATTATGTTGTATCTAATAAAATTAAATAAGAAAACAATGCTTCTTTTTGCGACCTCGTAATTACGCTTTTGTTACTTACCTATTCTACATATTTTATTTAATATAATTCATTATGTTAATACATAGTTCGACAAAATAAAGTAAATTAAATGATAAATAACATTAAGTTTATGCGCAAAATAAAAAGTTCTTATTATTTTTCGTATTACACAAAAATATTTAATAAATAGTTCATTATTATTTAGCAAATTAAATATTTTATGAAACAATGTCAAAACTATTTAACACGATAACTTTTGTGCGGCAATAAATTTTCTAAAAAACGTTTAATCAAGTTTTATGTAGAAAATAAAGTTATAATTCAGCTAAAATATAAACACCTGCACACCAGCATAAACATAAAAAAATTGATAGTTAATTAAACCTTCGCCTATAAACAAACTAACCAAAAATTTGCTTTATTAACACATTTATGATAATCGTAAAATATTTCATTTGCACGTAGGTATATACTAACATATTTATAATGATTACAGATAATGGAATTGGAGATTTTGAATGAGTGGTGCGCTAATAAACATGAGAATCGTACAAAGGAATTGGAAGAAAGTTGTAAGTAGAATGTAATATAAATTTTTAGATACTAGGTAATAATTTCAGCATATACATAAATATTAGAAAAATTTATGCGTCCGTTTACATTATAAAGTTGTTTATACACATACAGAAAAAATAACGCATATGTCGGAAATATAAAACAGATCCGTGCGAAGGCAATTTGGATATTTTTTATTATATTCTTTTAACAGAAATATCATGATTATGCATGTCTGAATAGATACCATTAATTGTGGTTAAGAATAAGTGAACTGCTTAGATACTTCTTTATTGAAAGAATCCGAATTAAAAGTAAAATTTCAATTGACGTTAATATTTTCGCTAGGCTTTATGAAAACGACAATGAAATATGAAGTTCAAAATGATTAGATTGAAATTTTTGATAAAAACAAAATTTTATACAAAAAGGCAATCTTCTTATAGAGAGAAATTCCGATAAAATCAACAAGTTTCTGGAAAATTTAATGAGTATTTCCAGCAAATTACGGTTCGTAAGAATTAAATACTTATGAAAACACTTTTTATATCTAAATCATTATTAAAACTATGTATAATTAAAATACTCCAATCAGCATTCACTATTCCTAAACTTGAAAATTAATTTGAAAATTCTTTTGAAAATCAGCTGCTGGGATGATATTTAACCTTCATTCTAACTTGAAAATCTTTTGTTTAAGTCTCATTAAACTAAACTAAGTTCAATGTCAAACATTTTCTCCTCCATTTCTTGGGAATTTAATTACACGTTAAACTACTTTAAAACACTACATAATCACTCTATTATAATTATCTTTAAAACTGATATTGGTGCATTGAATTACAAGTGATATTTGGGATTAACATATATTTTCAAACTCCATGTTATCTGTAGATTCAGTAGTTTGACCGCTAAAGGGTTGAATGATTAATTAATTCATTTTATAGAATTTTAATTATATGCATCCACACGTATTATAATTAACTTTAAAAATGATATTGGTGAATTAAATTATTAATATTCCTTTCTCAGTTTTTGATAGTGTAGGTTGGATATTTGGGATTAACATATATTTTCAAACTTTATTCGAACTTTATGCTATCTGTAGATTCTGTATAGTATGACCGCTAAAGGGTTTAAGGGTTAATTAATTCATTTTATAAAATTTTAATTTTATGCATCCACAAGTATTTTCAAACAAATTTATACTATTTAGGTATAATTATAGACTGAATATGTCAATGAAAGTTGTTGGAAAATTTGTTTGCTTGTTTCATAGGGTCATTTACCCTCAATTGCCACATATGCAAATATAAAATTTGATATTACATTTAAATGGAATTTCGAGATTTCTAAAAATAGGAATAATAATGGAAAATTGTAGTCAGAAAAACTTGAAGCACTTTAAATATTTACAATTTTTATGCATTAGTAGATAAATATTAAAACTTAAACATTAAGTTTTTATTCCATGGTCAGGAGATAATAATTCTCTTTATATTTCTAAAACTATACAATGTAAATATATTTGTTTTGTTAATATACCTTTAATAAAAAATTAGAGGGCAAAGCAATAAAGTTTGGCATCTTAAGATACACAAGCAGATAAGTTAATATGTACACGAAACTGTCCCAACATCCATTTTGCTTTCTACAGATCTTGGATTAGAAGGATGTTGAAGATTTGTATTGGCCTGTAATGAAAATTTATCGATTTAAGTTTGTTGTGCTGTATTTGTATTGTAGTTAGTTTATTTTCAAATAACCAATTCAACACTTATTGCGTTAGAAATTGTGAAGTAGCATTGAATTGCGGCTATCTGTAATTTTACGAGTATCTACAGATGTGCAATTAAAACTCGCTTGTATATTTATTATATTATATATTTGAATGTAATTAGTCTTTTTTACATTTCTACTCAGACAAAATAGTATAGGAATCAAATTTACAAAGAATATTTTACTTTTGTAAATAAGATAGCCTTATAAAACATAATTATTAATTAGTACTGGTGAAAAAGTATTAAAATATACATCAAAGCCATTGTGTACACAGAAATTAACTCTTTTTGTAATCTAGTTTTGGTTTTAATAATTCTAATTAAAGTGTTTAATAATTCCATTTGAATTCAAACCAATACTCTGGTACTGTGAAAACACTTTTTTGTTTGTTTGTATAATTTGCCCTTTATTGTACGCAAATGCGGTTTTATTCTATACAGAGTGCGACAAATAACTCTGGGAATATCTCTGTACATGTTCAACAGTTTTAGAATTCCATATGTTGTTTATCTTATAGTGTAGTTTAAAACCTAACATCTACCAAAAAGTTATTTCGAGCACCTAATTGCAATAATTTGACACATTTCACAGAAATAAACAAATTTTGAACTCTACGTACGATGTTCATCCTTTAAATGTAATTTACGATTCCCAGTAATTCAAATTATCTATTACCTACTATTATCCTTTAAGAGTTGTCGACAACACCCTATATATGCAAATAAAAGAAACCTAGTTTCTTATGTCCAAATACAAGGATTTGTTCAGATGTAGCTAAATCTAACAATAAAAACAATTCAATATATTTCTAAAAAACAGGATTTGTTGAGAGATTTAAAGAATTTATTCTTATCTAGCATTTGTTTTTGTATATTATCGTAATATTGTAATTTCAGTTTCAGAGTATTGCAAAACCGTCCACGATGGATTTCTATGTTGGGGCCCAACTGAGGTTGGCGATAATTTTACGCAATTGTGCCCATCGGATGTACGAGGAGTTGCTTCAGAAAGTATTAATATTATTTAATTAAATATCGAAAATGACAGTAATTTAGTTTGACTTAACACAAAAACTCGATAAATATATGAAGTCGGGTGGCCGGAAGAGTGAGCTCAATATTTTGGATTAATAAAGTTTAATTATTTAATCGGGGTTTTGTCCAAATTATCATTTGATCTAACGGTTCTTGTGAATTAAAATTATTAACTTAAACAACCCGCATTTAAGGCTTTATAAATACTTTGAGGGCGAGATTTAATAAATACAACTTCCCAATTTAATAACAGCAATAAGTTTTTATCATCATCTTTTTAAACCACAGACTTTATTTTGTCGCAATGTTTTATAATTGCATTATTGCTATATATGATCATTAAATTCTACCAATTGTACACTGATTTATCTATTTATCTATTTAAATTTTGTATACTTACGATTAGAGAGTTTATCGCAATAAATATACTATAAATTGAGTGAATATTTCGAAATCTCTTGCATTTTAAAACCATCTTTTGTTAATAATTCATTTCTAGCATCGACGATGCGCATAAAAAAATCAAACAGTTTCATCGTAATCTGCCGAAATTGTATTCCAGATATATGGTAAATAGATTTTATTTTGTGCTATTTTAAATCTTTCAAACAATTACTCATAGCATTTCCATTTTAAACAAAAGTCCTATCCAACAATTGCACACATTTGTTTCATATTGCATATTTTTACTTGTATTGCCCAGGTAAAATGAATGCAATCAATTTGTATAAAAATGATGTAAAATGGATTCATGGCGAATCTAGCAATGAATGTAAATTAACAAATGATTAAATATTACAATAATGTGGTATCAAACAATAGCGATATATAATAAAATGCGTAGATTCGATCATCAAAAGGTTCTTGTTAACCAATGAAATACTTTTTCAATGAAAATATAGGTAATATAAAAATTTCGTAGCATTCAAAATAAGTAATATCAAATAATGTATAGAAATGATTTTAAATATTTGAGTAAAAGTATAGAATGAATTCTAAAATCTCGCAATTATTACATTTTTTGCTTTCGCTTTACATCGGTTCTCAACAAAATTAGAAATGGAACAAATTAATTAAACTGTCTTTTTTGATGCTCTCTATTTTAAATTAAACACTTTGCTACAAACCCAATTTTTTATCAACCGGTCTTTTTAACAATTATATAATTTAGATTACACACAGCGCATGTGTTTACCGGGCGGCATATGGCACGATCCGAAAACCCATCAAAATATCAGCCATTCGATAGAAGTATGTTTATCTGAAGAACTGAGAGATCTCATTGCAATGTGCCACCGCGTTGACTGTCCAACGGTAAGTACATTAATTTATTGTAAATGTTATTAGGAGTAACGAATGAAAATTGCCACGCAAGCTAATGATATTAACGTTAGTATGCCTCAGTGGGCATTTCCAGTTTCATCGTAATGAAGGCTTTTATATACATGTTGACAGGCATTCAATTCAAATTTCTTAAATGTTGTTTTGATTAATTTATTTATTTATTTAAATTACTTATTACCTCATTCATAGGGTGTTTAATAAAAACTACAACATAAATTTGTTTGCAAAAGTGGGTCATCTTCATTTATGTGCCTGTATCCGTCAAGGATGTGCAGATACATAAGGATTTTGACACATCGACGGATGAAGACAAATTATTAATTACTACTAACTTATTAATGACTAGGGTAGAATCCTAAGATCGAAACATGCTAATGGTTAGTCTAAATTCTTGATTAGAAAAAGCACAAAGTATTAAAATAAATATCGTTAGTTAATTGAATGCAACTCTCAATTTTTTAATTCCAATTCTGAAAGATCACAAAATTGATTCCCAAACTCAATGTATATTCCTAAAACCAGTTAGAGACATTTACGAATCTACCAAATTACAGTAGCCTCTACCATATGGGAACTCTAATCTTAAGACTATTAAATTTCGAAATAAATTTTGATTGATTATCATTGTAAATATTGTATTGTAAATTTTATGGATAAATAATAGCGTTCAAATTGCTAAATAATGTAGCTTGCAAACTGTTAGCCAACCTTTTAGGAAACGTGCCATGCTTTATATAATAAAATCATATTTCAATTTTGCAGTTGACTAACAATAGGTACCTGAGATTGACTTCAAAACTACACGTCGCAAGTAATTGTTCCCCAGTGATGGCGGCTATTTCTGCCGCACTCTGTATTAGCGAGTTCAAAATTATTTGGACCATAATTATCGGAGTTGTAATTTACTAAATTCGAAACTTCACTTTCAGCTTTAAAGTTTACATATAAATATCAATGCACTGAATTCCTGAAGGTGGTATCTATCATAAATTATTTTCTTGCTGCGCTTTTCACGTAAATTTTAATAATGTTTTCCGTCTGAGAAATTTTTATTTAAAACAGACGCATATAAAAAATTATATTATAATAATGTCGTTAATTTTGCGTAGCGCTTTTTTATGAAATATAAAAATTCTTTGCTAATAAAATTGAATCGCTGAAAGGATTTGAAAAATTATTATATCCCACGAATACATATTTTTTCTAAAGATAGCAACGACAAAAATATCTCAATAGAAATTTAAAAAAATGTTTATTTGATTCGAACAACTTTTATACATTTTACTTTCATTTCAGTTTATTTATAAAATTGGTATGGTTTTAATTCGACAATGAGGCCTTCAAAATGATTTATTTTTATAAACTACTTTGTTGATATTTTTGCTATATTTTCTCATAAACCATTAATGAAATTAAATCGAAATATACATTATTATTTCACAAAGCTAAGTAATTAAAGTAATTTATTTTTTATTTATATTATTTTGTATTTGTAAAATAAATTTATAAATCACATTATGTTTTTTTATTGAAATTATCTTGTAATGATAAAAAAATCAATAAGTGCTATTAGCAAATCGTTTAGAGGCTTTTTGTTGAATAAAGAACTCAGAGTTTAATCTTTTCAAATAAACATTACCTACTCAAAATTCTAAGTTAATTAAATACAAGTGGGTTTAAATTATTTATTTATAAACACACAATTGCTATGTGAAATTAATTAATATTTGTGCAAAATGCACAAATTTTTAAATAAATAAACATGAGAAAAAATAAACAAGATAGTGAAATTATTATACTAGAAAATATGACAAATTTATCATTTTACGTTAATTTAGTTTAGTTTATTTAATGGCTGAATCTTTTATATTACAGCTAATAACTTTCCCTAACTCTGAAACTTTGCCATCACTTTGTTGATCATACTCTTATTCGTCAAATGGAATATATCCAAATCTTTTTCTTGATCCCAAAAGCACATTAATCTATTTACTGAGCTCTTCATTAAATATATACTTGATTTTTGTACTATTTTGAATTGTAAATAAAATTATGATAAATTTATTTATTTAGAAATCACCTTCTGCAAAAAACTATCAGTAACTACCATACATATGACGACTACATCTTATAGTCTCATTCAAAATTACTTAATGAGAAAGCTACATAGTATTTTAGCAAATTATGTGCTTAGGATGTTTTGATAATAAAAACAACGTCTGGGGAATATCAAACTATAATATTTTAATATAATTAAACAATTAATCAATATTATAAAGTAAGGGTGGCCAGACTTAATAGATATCAGAGCCAAATTGTATTGGTGGAAATATCTGTATACCTTATAGAAAAAAATAAACAATAAGTAAAAATAATAAAATAAAATAATTATAAAATAATAATAAGGCAATTATTTATAATAATATACAATCAAATAGCAACATTACTTATTTATTTATATAAAATTTTAATTTTCATTGGTGGTTGAGGCATAACTCTATTTATTTATTTGGCCACCGTTGTTATATAATACTATCCGTTGCTGTTTACACCTTTCCTTCAAATATTTCACGAATTTCTCATCGTCTTGGCGATTGAAATCACCGATTCCAAACCCGCCGAATCCATTCAACGATTCAATTACCGCTGCATCAATATTGAACAAAGTACGAAAAGCATTTGAAAACGATCGAAATCGCAAGCAAGTTTGAACCGCTTTAGCACCTTCATTAAACCAAGACTATTTACCAAAAACTTACTACAAAAAACAATTAACAAAAATATTGACTCAGAAATAATAATATAAAAAACCATTTTTCGCAACGCTTCAAATATTCAGCGGGAATAAACAGTATAAAGCAAGTTACATATCACGAACACATAGACATTTTTTCATTCTTTACTCCGTGAATCAGATTTACAACTACATGTTTTATTGTAATTTTTCATTCCAACCCTTTTGAACGAATTGTCAACACTCTGTACACATTAACGCATCATTCGGTAGCAACTACTTGCATATAAGCAATGATTTCAATGTATTATACATTTTTTGCTTTATTGAAAGAATATTCTGTCAGTTTTCTGCATATCAAAGTTAAAATAGCAATCTGAAATTGATCTCGTTTTCAACAGGTTGTGGAGACGACAAGGATCATCGAATGGATAGGATTAATTGTATCATTGAAATGCTTATTAATTTCGCTCACAATATTTTTATATTTCAGGTAAGTTTGAAAAACGCGCTATTTTCTTGTTTGTTCATTTCTCTCTCGGCAAAATGCACATTTAGAATAAATTACATGTAATTGCAAACTTGAGTCTCGCGTTTACATTGCGCGGAACATTAGCGCGAATGTAATTTTACTTCTTTTAAATAAACATCCGCAATTTTACAATTCCAAACAAATAGTAAAAAAAATCGTGTTCTATTTTTTTAGAATTCTTCGAAATAATCGCACAATGATTCATATAAATTTATTTATTGCAACATTGCTACAAGTGACGATTAGAGTTTGTATATATTCGGCCGAAACCATGGACACTAATTCTATCCGAGTAGTAAGTATTCTAGGAATTTACGTGTGTTACGATAATGATGCATATTTATTGGAAATGGTTAATTATCTATATTAAATAATTGTTAATTTATATATGTATATAGACAATACATTAACATAATTGAATTAATCAATACTTGAATGACCGAATTTGATATATTATACTGTGCTACTAAAAATAAGGGTAGAATAAATAAAAGAGTGAATTTTTCATTTAAACTTGTAATAGAAACGAACGGAGAAACGATTTTGAAGTACACATGTGCACTTTTAGAAGGGAGTAAGTGGGTAACAAATGTGTCAAGTACTCGTAGGTACGTTTCAATGGCTTCAATGATGTAAAAATGTTTATATAGACACAGTTTAAAACTGAATATAGTGCGTTATTCCAATTATATCAAAGCGTACTAAATGACACTTCAAAATTAATAAACCTTCTATGTTTAGGTATAAAATTTCGAATCTTATTTTTAATAAATTTTAAACAAATTTGTCTTTAATATTAAATCTTTGAAAATTTAACATATAATTATATTAATAAGCAAAAACTTATTTGAAATTAATGAAAAATTCTATTCTTGTATGAAAATGTTATATGATACACTAATTTTATAAAAACGCATCAATTTTTGGGGAAAGAAATTTTACATAATAATTTATTATCAGAAAATTTTGTGCAGAATGAATGCTACAATACACCAGTCCCCATTTCTCAACGATATTGTATGGCAAATTTAACTAATCTCCTGCTACAATTTAATATTACATAAATCAATTTACATTTGTACCAAAGAAACAAGAATTAGTGGAGAGTAAAGGACAACTTTGTCGAATAGAATGGTTTTCGTACCAAATTAAAATTTATATAAATGAGCAGTTTTTATCTCGGTCTCGTATATGAAATAAACTTGTGTTAATAAGTGTCATGGAATATGTTTACTTCATTTAAGCGACACTAATGCAAATTCGAAATACAGAAATCCTTTCAAGTATTCTAATCGTATCCACAAAAATGTGTAAACTAAAGCCGCCGCGAGGATATGCACTCGAATATATTATATGTGCGTTAAGCCAATCTCGTACACTGTCACACATTGTAGATTACTTTAATTTAAATTTATCTAATAAACAGCTATGAAAAATTTTAAAACACGTACATGCATCATTTTTATTGTATATGTTTTACAAATGGTAAATCTTCAGTGTATGAATTATTTATGAACTTTAAAGGGATTATATTCATCCATTAGTAATAAAAAAATATTTTACAAATCGGATTCTATTGCACGCACACGATATTTTTAGGTACAATACATTACGTTATTACATTATATGTGAATCATGTTATATATGTAGGAAAGATTAAATAAATATGAACAAGAAAAGATGTTAGAAAACGTTCAATGTTGGTACACAGGGTATCCCAACGAAAATGAAACAGAGGGACACATTATATAAGTACCCAAACAGGATTTTGTAATATCAACCACCTCTGAAAAACGGTACTAATTTTTGCTACTTTAAAAGATAGGTGTAGAACATGGCACGTCTGTTTTCAAGAGCTTTACCGTAATATTAACGTTGTAAACATTTTGCCCCCTATAGAGGGGAGAGAACACAGCGAGTATGACTTTCTTACGCCAAAGTTCTTGAAAAAAATCACTAGGACATTCTATAAAGTGCAAAATGTTAACAATATTAGTATGGCGGTAAAGTTCTAGAAAAAGCTTTCAGAAGAAGTGTTACGTCCTATACCGATCTCTTAGAATAAAAACTAAAAGTTGATTATGTTAAGTAAGTACCTAAAAAGTATCTATTTCGTTATCTTTAGTATAACTTATAGATAATATACTAGTAACTATATAACGTTAGCGGCATAATTTTCTTACAGACGAGCTCTTAAGAAACACTGGTATAAAGTACTCGAGAACTGAGTACTGTTTGTACAAGAAATCGATCGTTCTTACATATAAAACTTGTTGTCCGTAGTGAAACATGAGCAGGCAGATTTACTCCTGCCTAGTTCGTCGCTCTCACTCTGTTACATGTGTTCCTTATGGAAAAAATTATTTGCGTCTAAAGCAAGCCACGAGTTTATTATTAAAGATATTAACTTGATTCAAAAAAGAAATTAAAGTTAAATAACACTCCCAGGCTGATAGATGAGCGTTTTTTTGNCCTGGGGGTGTTATTTAACTTAAATTTGTTTTTGGAATGAAGTCAATATCTTCAATAACAAGCTCGTGGCTTGCTTTAGACGCAAATAATTTTTCCCACAAGGAACATATGTAACAGAGCGAGAGCGGCGAACTCGGCAGGAGTAGCCTTAAACGTTTATTCCTTTAAATAATCTAACGTACGTTTATCTAGCTCTATATCGATACTACACACTAAAATATTAATAAGAGTGGTAATTTTCATTGCCTCTCCTTGTTAAGGATATATTCTGATTATTATCTATATATATATATATCTGAGTATAAGATGCCGCTTACTGGAGTTTAGGCAATATTATTACACGTCAGTCAGTATATACGAAATATGTCTACTATTAACTCGACATCTGCATTTAAATTAATTTAAATACTTGATATAGGCACCAAGTTGACATCTATTACACCTATGAATAAATATATTTTCTAAAGTTCTAAAGTATTAAATATATCTGGCGTTTCGAATCAGGGAAGTCAATATATGAGAGATAATAAAAAAACTGCCACTTACTCAATTCGTTAAGAGACTATTCATAAAATTAATTAATTTCAAAGCAGTTATCCCTGAAAATTGGTGAAAAAACCGATAAAATATTGTATGCTACTCGTAATATTATGAATATAACCGCCTCCAATGTAATTAAAATCAAACTATTGTAAATGTTTATGACATTACTACAATATGAACAAATTTCTGTTTATTTATCAATGAATATGAAAATTAAGTTAAATTATCATTTTTGTTAGTACACTTGTTAATTAATTGCATTTTAATTTAATTTTAACCATTTTATTCATGCATAATATGCATCATTATACAATACATTAAATTAACTCGCTGCCGAATAACTAATGCAGTGGCGTTCGTTCATTGTTTAGAAATATTTTTGTGAATCGATAAACGTGATCCTCGAATTCAGTAAAATCAGTTGCATCGTCTGGATGTTCATCGAAGGTCTCTATCTGCATAATGCCATAACCGTGGCGATGTTTCAAGAGTATCCCCACATAAAGTTGTATTGTTGGTGTGGTTGGTGCGGTTCGGCAGCACTCACACTAATTTGGGCAATTGCGATGATATTATTCTCCAAATCACAACCGTAATTATACTCGATTGGTATAACGCAATTAACAATCGTGTAATTAATTGTTTCAATATTATTATAGGAATAGTTGTTGGTTTTTATACCACTTCTCGGATCTCTATTGGATTCTGGAAGGACCTAGCAGCGCACTTATTTTGGTAAGCATACCATTTAGTTAATAATTGTAATACCTATCATTTTAACTTACAGATAAATATGTTATTTCTAATAAATATTATAAGGATCTTGGTGATGAAGCTCCGCGAAAGTCAAATTAGCGAGATTAAACAGATGAGGTAAATTAATTGTTTCCATTGATTGCATTAATTGTGATTTGAATTAAATTAGGGATTTCATTAAATATTTAACGAATCAAGATAAAACAAATAATTTAGCCGAATTTACAATATACGCTCTTTAAATCAACGTTGCCAATCTTGTTTTTTGGTGAAAATACCAGGAACATTTAAGAATAAAGCATTGTCAACCTGGTTTTTTGGTGCAAATACCTGATACATTTAGGTATACAGCATTACCAACCTCAATAATGGGAGAATTAATTAATAACGGAATTGAATTGATTATGAAATTGAATATTTATGGTTACGAAACTGCAGTATTTATATTTTAACCTTTTTTGCGATTTGCAGTTAACATTCTACAAGATATACACATATACAAAACATTAGCGCTCCATTAAGTAAAATTACACTCCGATTTCATATAGCTAATTTACAACGTATTTTTAAACGCAAATGAGTTTCTAATTACAAATAAATAATCAATACTTCTAATTTGCTATGTCACCATTTATAATTGAGTGATTGGGATATTATGAGTAGGGCATGTGAATTGCAAATACTGTATATTCATAGAATTTTTATATATTTAATTAAAAATCCTGGTAATAAGTAAACAAATGATATGCTTACTTTAAAAATTATTTAAAATCCAATAAATTATATGGAAAATTTATTTTATTATGCTGTCAATTCTATATACAATTTTTATATTATATATACTTTGAAATAAAATAGCTTTAGAAATATTTCTAAAATTCAACACGAATACGTAAAAAATGTCATATAAATATTATGAGAAAATAGAAAGTATCTACTGAAGAATATTTTTAGGAAAAAGCACAACATTGAAATGTTTTTAGCAGCGTCTCTTGCAATGTTCCCGGAAATTCATTGCATTCTAATTTATAATTTGATGATTTGATTGCCATCCAGTATTGTAATTAAAATAATGCACAATTTGATTTACAGCAAATAATTTATTAGTTTAGATTAAAAGGAAATTATATAAATTAAATTTTATCTATATAGAACACGGACATTGCTTCAAAAAGGAGGAATTCAAATTAAAAATGCCAATGGCATTTTTTTATAAAACTTTTTCCTAAACTTTCAAATATTGTTGAAAATGCGAATCCAAAAATACTTTTAATTACAATTTTAAAATTGCTCATTATCACTCAGGTGGAAAATATTTGATTTAATATTTTGATGGAGGCAGTGTTTCTATATGTATACAAACTCACGCAATCAATTCGTAAACAATGAAATTGTGTAGATGTTATAAAATTTATTAGAGGAAATACGGGCTACCAAACTTATTTAAAGTAGTAATTGCATAATGAACAACGTGCATAAATTTGCATTTGCATGTCAGAAGCTGCATCTAATTCAATTTTACTGTATAAGTTGAAGTAACGCAAGTATGAAAATACCTATGCTACAAATATTTACTTAATAATTGAATAATTAAAAGTTTTATAAATATTTCAAGTATAACATTTTCCTTTTAATGGTCCGATGGTTTATAAATGAATAAATAGTATTCTCAACCTATTTTAAATTCATCATATCTATCAACACCAAGTTCATAACCACTTTGTATTAAAAACTTCTGCCCACACTTTTTTCTTCTTTATCACAAATCTTATATAGCATGGCATTTAATTTAATTTAATTTTTATTAATATCTAATGATAAAATTTTATAAATTTATTAATATTTTCATATTATGTAAACTATCTGTAGAAAATATTTTGATGTAAATTGTGATTTAACTTACGGATAATCGGGAGTTGAGTGCATATATAAATTTGAAAACGTCGAAATTAAATGCAGATTAAATCGTTCAACTACGACTGCAGTCATGTAACAAAGTAATAAAGTAATAATCCAACTATATCTATACAAAAACTTTCAACAACTTGCCGGAATTGTGACGAAAATGATAATTGTTCTTAAGCAATTTGGTAAGACAATACTTTGTAATTTCGACTTCTGACCAAATGTACATGACTTTCGTAATTATGATAGATGATAGAATATGTGATTTAATTTTTTGGTTTGTGGTATATATGGAAAAATATGAAAAATTTATCTGCAACATTTTTGAAGAACTTAAAAATTGCGTTTCAAGATAAGATAAATTATTCGATTGGCAACTAATTTCCTTCGCTTCTTACACCAAATAGCACCGTTTCATAGAGACACATTGTATGTATTAATTCATATTTGTAGAAATATTGCTAATTTTCATTTGCAATATTAAATTTGGATTTGATAAATGTACCAACTAAATTCATGATTTGTAATCAATGGAAATACGTATGATGTAATAATCACGTATGCAATCAAAGAAATCAGGACAAATAAATTATTTGTGATTTGTACAATTTATAGAAAAGCTGTACGTGCCGCAATTTTCTTACTGCCGCTAATGGGCACCGCCAACGTCCTATTCCTCGTCGATTATCGTCTATTCCAAGTGACATGGAAGTTTGCAACCTGGTCATACGTCACACACTTCCTAATTTCCTTCCAAGGATTCTTCCTATCGACACTTTATTGCTTCTGCAACGGCGAGGTGAATGCACTTTCTTATATTGCACCTTCGATTGAGAAATAACACCCAATGTGAATTACAGGTACAGGAAGCGTTGCGGAAACGTTTGCCACAAAACGCGCTGCGTAAGATGAAGTTCGTGAAACGGAATTATTCGAGGGAGGAAACTGCCATGTCAATGTTGGATGTGGAACAATGACCGTGGTAAGCATAATTCGTTTATAATGTAAATTAATACTCTCTCTATTCTATTCTATATTATGGCATTATAGTAAAACGTTTGTGGACTGTTTCTGTTGCGACCAGAAAGAAATTTTAGAAAAACCTGTCAGACAATTCGAGTAAGTTATCATATAGGAACATGATGCACTATATTGCACTCAAGCATTTTTTGCAACAAAAAACATTTTTATTATTTTACTCATCAATTTATCTAAAAAACACTACATTTTATAACAAATTAAATCAATTATAAAGCGTAATTTACTTCAATGCACGCTCCAAACACAGAAACAGTATAAGAAGCTATAACAATAAGATTTTCTACGACTATAAATGAAAATTTAAGTATCATTCGTCACAGTTTTTGTGAAAAATTGTAAGATCACATAAAATATTAGTTAAAAATTATTCTACATGCAAAACCAAAAGGTCATTTCTGTTATTGTTCTGCATGTCTTTCTCTAATTACCACACTATATGCGATCGAGAATAAGATATTGTAGTAAACGTACCTTGTGCGAATATATTTATATCGCAGCATGTTTCGCTTTTTACACCAATATCAAATATTATATCAACATACATCACGCGTAATAAACTAAATAGCGTTAAAACGCAGAAAACTTTTCAAATTATAAATTTATGAAAAACAAAAAATGTCCCCAATTTACTTTATGTACGAACAAATCTCATTTATTTTTTAATTCTAATCAAGAAAGATTAAACGTTCTGCTAAACTGCTCCAATTTTCATCATTCCAACACACTTTCGTTGCGTTTCAGCGATGACTTTTAAATAAATTTGAAAAGTTATATTGTTCAATCGATTTGCCCATATTTTTATCATGTTTTCATTTACATTATTAAGTGTATATAAGTTTAGAGACTTGGTTAGAGTATGCAAAGTTTTTAAAAATGTATCAGTTTAAAATTCATGTGTTTGAATATAGTTCCTCCGAGATTAATAAGACTTTTATTGAAGATACTAAATTATAAAATAAGAAATAAATTATATAAAATATATTGTCTATCAAGAGAGATCTTATGAAATGAAAATGTAAGAAAATTAGAAAAAATACAAACAAATTTATCAAATATAGGAATCAAACGAATTAGATAAGTAATGAAAATATATTATGATAATGGTGACTCGATAAGAATAAAGTAAAAGAAAGTATAAATCCATACTATAGATTAATAATACTGAAAGTTTTAAGACAACAAATTTTATATTTATTACATGAAGTATATTAGAGAATAGATAACTGAAAATAAAATAGAAAAATATCAAATTTCTCAAGAAAATAGAAAGAACAATCTTAAGCAACTTTTAATAGTCCAATATAAGTATTATTAAAATTATTATATATTTTTTTCTTTCTCTTCCTGTTAAAAGCTGTTACTCCAACCTCATATGTAGGAATTCAATTCTAAATATATATATTTATTCATAACCGTATAAAAATTTTACCTATTCCATTTACTGTTTTAAAGTAAAAAATGCATGCATGAAAGAGAACTCTTATACATCAACGCTTCTCAGTATGACGCATCAGTTCGATCAAAACCGTTTAAATTTCAATTGCTCAATTACTTACATACATTACTACATCTGTATTGGCATGTGTATTTACCTACCTCAAATAATCAATATAGATATATTTAATATTCGCATATAGTTTAATTATACGATGACGTATAAAATTATACTACCTACTGATTAACGTCAAAATTATTTGGTACAAAATTATTAAATATATTATGCGTAGTTGCACTCGGCGTTCCAATCTGCTTAAATATTGGGTTGTTGCTAATTAAAAATTCCATTCATGCGCTAATCGCATTGCAATTGCAACAAAACATTTTGTGCATTGTTACACATCTCCCCGAAAAGCTCATTACTATAATACTACATAATAAAACTAATCGTGCAATGTATAGCATTTTATCAAGGACGTTCAATGTTTGTGCGTAAATTAAATGGATTGTATGTGAGATATTTGCATCATTCTAGCATATAGTATCACAATTTTTAATACAGTGTTACTTAAATCCCAGTTGCAACTAGTCGTAATTAGCCTTAATGTTCAACCTACTTAGTTTTCCATGATTTTTGTTCTTAAATCGTAAAAAGTATTAGCTGCAAATATTCATTCAAATGTGTATCAGGTATGAAAATTCGAGCATTACATCTAAACCAGAGAGAAAAACAATACATGGCCTGAAAGTCAATCTAAGAAAAGTTTTGCAATAAATTCAGACTGCCATGTGACCGCAAAAAGTAAAGTACAAATAAGGTCTGAAAAGTTCGCTGGACATTGAAGCTAAATACGGCCAAGATGATGCGGCTAGCATTTGAACTATGTTTTAAAATTTTTTTCTGACGTTAACATTTCAATTATTATTATATGTTCACGTATTTATTGCATTCGCATTAAATGTATGGAAAATCTAAAGTCAATGTTTCACGAACATAAATCTAATCCACTTGGTAGAACACAATCGAATCACATTTATTATGCAACTAACCTTTTTACATGCATATTTAAAGCGCTGTCATAAAGGATATATTTTTGACGCACACTGTGTCACCAACTATTTGCTTAAATTTTTTAATGTCCTGCTTTCAGCAATGCTTTTATATTGTACTGCTTTAAGAAATCAGATTTTTCGAATTGTTCAGATGTATTTCTATCTTGAAGCTTAAAAATGATATATAGCAAATAAATTGTTAATGTTTGTTCGTCTGTCGGTAGAAATATAAAGCTATTGGACTTATAATTTTCGCAGAAAAACAATTTGAGTTTAGTGTTAATACATATAGAAATATACCTTATTGTTCCCGATAAAGTATAATAGTGTACTTACATACAAACTCCATATTTTCTTTTTTATAAGCCTATAAGACAAACAATTGTACTACAACTACATCTTGTGTTGCATTTTTTCGAAGCAGTTAACGGTTCGCAGCACATTCTTATCTTTTTCCCAAGTTTCAAAGTTTCCTTAAACATTTTCGGAATAACAAACAGTTTCTTTAAGAAAATCTGTATTTTTTACAAAATACGAGTAATAACTTACCCACAATTTCTGGGTATTCATTTACTAAATTTCTCATTGTACATTTTTAATATCGCGATACAGAGGTTATATAAATTTCTACAAAACTAATAATAACATACATGCGTTTGTGGGTCTAATGTGAAAAACCTAATAAATATGTATATGAGTACTATTTGCACATTTTTGCAAACAGAAAATTAATCATATAAAAAATTGACATAAAAATTGAAATAATATATTGTAGAAAAAGCTTAAAATAAAATATATTGTAGCATGCAAGACAATATATTCAAAATTGCAATACTTATTCGAGATTGATCGTGAATGCTAAACTCCTTTGGGATTTTCCAATACCAAATATGCTTCAAAATATAATGAGAATTAAATTCTTGTATATGCAAATTTTATATTCCTTTGGGTATGTCGCATATTTTCTATTACCATGTACAATCTAAACATAATAGTTTTTATCAAAGATGCGAATTTTTTTTTTTAAATTATACTCACTTATCTGCACTGTTAATGTAGAATTGTTTATCATTTTATTGAGAAGCTTAAAATCATATATATTTTAATCTATTTATTTTAAATCTATATACGCTCTATGACCAATTAAAAAATTCTGTTTTAATTATATCTACTTAATTCCAGCAACGTAAAACACCATCTTCAACCCATTAATTTTATACAAATTTAAAATTGGGTGAAAGTCATTAATCAGCTTTTCCAAGTTTCTTATTCTCTACTAAAGAAACACACAAAATACGCAATTCCATTTTTACAATACAAAATATGTTTGCTTTAGAAAATCAAAACACTTTAGTAAATCATTTTTATAATAAGTAAAAATGAAAAGTTAAACTCATATTGGTGATTTGCAAGATTTTTATTAAAAATAACAATTAAATTACGAAATCATCAGGACTAAAGATTTCAATTGATCTTCTCGTTCGTTTAACAGTCAAGCCACTTAAGACATATACGAAAACATAACCTCAAATGTCAAAATATTATAACTTAACTTATAACTTCTAATTAATATGTAAAGGTAAAAACTATTTAAAGGTAGGAACAATAAAATTATTAGATATATAAATAAAATATAATCATTGAAATCTTTAATTTATTGTTATTTTTAATAAACATTTTGTAAATTAACAATTTGAGCATAACTTTTAATTTTCCACTTGTCTTTGCTTTATTTCATCTACGCAGTGCTGGCATGTTTTAGTGAAACAATCATGACTAATTTAATTGCACGATTAAATCCTCCATTCTAATTCAAATTCAATATGTTTCAGATCAAATATTTGACAAATGGAATCGATGGAATTGTCGGTGGTTTATGAGAATTGTACAACCGAGAACAATTTGATGCAGGCGATTAATGATATGGTTCTTTAATTTCGTCACACGTCTTCTCTGCGTACTCCGTGCGAGTATTTTGCATGTCGAATTGAAACTATTTTTTATACAATAAACATATACCGATTCTTTGATACTGTAAATATTATACTGTATATAGTTTTTTTGGAAAAGAGACAAAATCAACATTACATTGCAAATTTCATTTACACGTAATCCAAATAAACACAACAATCTGTAAACCAACAAAACAAACAAATAGGCAAATATTTTCAATGTGTGTATATTCGTTAAAAGTCTATTCATATATTTGATGTTGATGAATATTTTAATAACTAAAGCTTAATGGTTTAAATGTGCTTAAATTATAATATCATGTTGTATATCCTATTTCTTTTCTAATAAAGCTGTTTTATTTTGTACTCGTCTGTTGTGTCTATAATGCGCACTATACAAAGGAATGACTCAGTTTATTTCAAATCAATTTTGTTGAGCAAATATTTGATTGAAGGCACAAATTGTCAATTTAAACTGAAACCATTTCGTATTTGATAATTTACAGCCATTTTGGAGTGATTGCACTACCATTTACGCAATTATAATTGTTGTTTTTATAACACATCTTGTATTATTTGTGAATTTTCGTTCATTTCCGGACATCGTCCTGTTTCATTGTTAACAATGCACATTTCCTATTCTCATTTATTCATATGATATAAATACGAAATAATATTAATGAATTTCGCCAGACATTACAGATGTCCAAAATAAGTAAAGAAAACTGTTGTAACCGAAATCTGAAGATCATTGCCGTTACATTTCTCAAAATGGTAAGTATTTTAAAAACTTTTCTACCTGATGGCTCAATTTTTGTCGTCTTTGTTCATCGAGTGAACATTCTATTGTAAGAGATAATGAAGTAGTTAGTGGAAACTTTCTCAAGATTTTTTATAAATAATTTTTTTATCTAAAAACTGAAGGAATTTAGTTCTTAAACAATAGACTGCTTGTTTATTAAGCTTTTATGAAATTCTTTAAAGTTGGATGTCTGTATCATTATGATAAAGTAAAAAAACTTAATTTAAACTAAATTAAAGTGTTACAGTTCACGGCACATAAGAGTTACCTTCTTTGTATACCTTTAATATATGAGGTAGATGTTTGAGACTATACCTTACTATATTATAAATGCTCCTAATATCTTCCACATCAGATTTTCCCAACCTATTTTGTTCAGTGCCCCAACTGAGATTCACAAAATTATCAATCTATTAAAATTAATGATTATACATAAATTTCATTTAATTTCAATTAGTGTTTGGAATTTCAACAATTACTTTTGTTAATTTGTTTCTTAAGTTTTTATTTGTATTGCGTAAGATGGTTCGCACAAGAGGATGGAACAAACTTATAAACTTAATAAAAAGCAATTAATATAAATCTAATTTTTATAAGGATCATGTAGCTTTCCAACATAAACTTTAATAACAGCAAACTTTAATTGTATAATTAACATCGAGTAAACAACGACACTTGAGTAAGTATATCAACACTAGCGAATGAAAACTACACACGCATTTTCCTTCTCTCTATAGCCAGTAGCTTACTATACACAATTGGAATTTACTGCCCAGCGCACAATGTTTACTTTAAACAGTAGCTGGTCTTTTGATAGACAGAATAAAAGAGATAGATAATTTATACTACTAAACAAATCGTTGGTTAAATAATGATTGTTTACTCGGTGAAACATTTTCAAACTAAATAAGTGCAGTAGACTATACTAAAAGTCACTAGGCCATATTGTAAAATAAATACCAGTATACATTTTTTTTATATTTGCACCAGCTCAGTCAGTTGTCAATCAACTGATTCATCATAACCAGAACGTCTATATAAATAAAATAAAAATTTGATACTTTTAAATAACTCTCAACAGGTGATTACAAATTTGGGTACTGTTTCGCATGATTAAATGAAAAAATTATCAGCAAGAGTGCACATGTGTTAGAGGCTGCACGCTTTCATCATCAAGCCGTGCCGCTAAAAATGTATCATTTTTTACTGATTCCCAATAAATCAATTTAAAAAAATGCAATTTTGTTTAAAAATTATCTTAATTTGTTCCTGGTGGATAAAAGAGGTAGGTATAACTTCTTACCTTTGTATTGTTTCTGCAACTTGTACACCTAAAATAAATATATGAATGAAAATGCGAGTATGAATTTTAAAATAGGGCACCTACGAGTATACAGTTCAAAGAATTAACCCTCCGATATACGGCCTTGGGCTCTGAGATCGGCGCTCTATTAAAATGCGCTAAAAAAATTTATGCCACGTATGCATTTATAGTAGAACACATGACATTTTTCTGATAACACATTTTAATTCTTATTATAAAGTCTGAGCTCGACACGTGCAGTGCCATTGCAATTATTAAGTAAAGTGCAAGGTAAGGTTTGTTTAAAATAAAGTTCATGATTGGTTACATTTTTCCATATATTATTAAATTTTCATAGCATTTTATTAGATAGTATTGAACCGATATGAAGAAGAGCAATTACACCTAAAAAAGTAAATGAAAGCTTTTTTGTCTATTTTCACATTTTGTTTACATTTTTACGCAGACACACCGAAATTGAAAATTATAAACTGTTGTGTACTGACCTGTTCATTGTTGTTGTTTCTCTCCAATTTCTTGAAAATTTAACTAATTAATAGCTAAGCACATTGATTAGTTAAATGATATGTAATCATAGGTTATAATGCATAATAAAAATCTAAAACAAAACAAAAATTATACACATACTTAACATGCTTGACAGACTGACTATCCACGCCCTCTGGAAATGAAGAGCAAAAGTACGAATAACCTGTATTGGTGTCGTATTTTGAACTTTTGTGTTATTTACAGAAAAAAAATATTTTTTTTATTTAGGTAGAGATAAAATCTTGCTGCTACAAAAAAATGCAATACAATCCTATCGGAATAGAAGAAAAAACCCAAATGCCAATTAAATTCAACATCGGTTGACAGGAGTGGACAGGCGAGAGGCCTTTTCATGTCAGAAACAAACACCGTTCATAGGAAACGTTATCATATCCGTTCCAAGCTTTCCGCAAGCTTTTCCTGCATCAATACATTTTCGTAATGCACTCGAGCATATAATGCACATTAATGATACCTTTATCCATTTTTTCTGTTTACTTACTTACTGCATCTAAAAATTAGAATAAATAATAAACACTCATCTAAATTAAATGACTGCAATTAAATAAATTATACGCTTAAATCTATAATTATTTAGATTAAAGTAAACAGATTTATGCAATCAATTTATTGAAATGCAACAAGTGACCTTAACCTTAACAATAAATATATTTCAACTTTAAGCGTGTTTGCGCTCTTTCACAGGAATAAATGTCATATGTAGTTCATCAACCGATTGCAGAATGAAACTTTTTGCATCGAATCGGATCGGATACGGTGTTTTGGCGCTTCGTTCAACAGAAAAATTTGATAAAACTTGTACAATGCCCAGCTTTGATGTGACCAAACCGAATCGTTCGCCAATACAATTGTGCGGTCCGTCGCCGAACGGGAAATATGCATATGACGGACGCGCTTTAATTGCTTCATCAGAAAAGCGCTCCGGATCGAATTTGTGTGGATCGGGGAAGTATTGTGGGTCAAAGTGCAATCCATAGAGCGGTATATACACCGGCGTTCCTTTTTCAAGAACGACATCGGTGCCGGGGATTTTATAATCTTGCAGGCAACGACGATCGAGGAATGGAAGAACTGGATATTTTCTTAAAGTTTCTGTAACGTAATGATTGTTATTTATCTAGAAAGTTGGTAGTTTTAACAAAAATACCTTTTAGCACTTTATCAAGGTACTTCATTTTATGTAAAGACTCAAACGTGATTCCTCCATCCTCTTCGAGAACTTTAAGGATTTCGGTGCGCAGTTTAGTTTGAATCTGAGGATTTAAGCACATTTCATATAATGTGAATGTTATGGCCGAACTTGTTGTTTCAAATCCAGCCGCGTAGAATTGCATCGCTTGTGCCACGACCGCATCACCCTCTAATATATATAATATAAACAATCTTATTTATTTAAATAAATTATCATATTTTATAACTTACCAAATTTAACGCCATCTAATGACTTATTTTTCCTCAATTCTAAGATGATATCAATTAAATCATTACGTTTAAAGCCCTGTTTCTCACGCGAATTAAGCGTTTCCCAAAAAACGCCTCGAAAGAAGTCATAAATAGCTTGCTCGAAGAACGGATATCGAAATAGTTTAACAATACTTGGCGCGTAGAAGTAGCTGCTGGAGCGCAATGCGTTGATTGTTTTAAAATCGAACATTCTCCGTCCCATTGAACGAAAGACGGCATCCTCATGGCGAAACGATTCCGCATGTATGCCAAATGCGCAAGATGTAATTACGTCCGTTGTGAATTTGGCGCACGGCTCTTTTGCATCAATCGACTTACCGGAATGCTCGTGCAAGTACGATACGTATTCCTTGGCGGCTTCGTTCATTAGCGTCACCATATTTTTAATTTTACCCGAGGTGAAAATCGGTGAAACTTTATTGCGCATCGTCTTCCACTCTTGCCCTTGCTGGAAGAAGAGCATTTTCGAGCTCATTGTGTCCGAAACCTCGGCACATAAAACAGTTCGATCGCGAAAGTAGTTAAAATCCTTAACCAATATGTTTTTGATCAATTCCGGATTTCTTGGTACGAAATATGGCGTACCAAACACCCATATTCCAAAGAAATCGCCCTTAGTTTCAGCGTAAAAGTCGGCCAAACATAATCCAAGTGATTTCTCAAAGGTTACAACTTTTTTAATATTCCCAAACAAAACTTTTGGTTGCAAATAAGGCACTTTGCGTTTTTTCCAATAATCAAAATGCCATGTAAAATATTTGTAGATGATAGCACTTAATGTAGCCGCAAATATAACTAAATCAACGGCAATACTAGATGTAAGAAACGCCATCCTGGCAAACTCCAGAATAAAGTATTGTCTAAGCCATTCAAACGTTTTTATACGTTTGTATGAGTTAGTTGCGTGTTATAAATTAATTGCTATAATTAGATTTTCAATACAAGGATATATAAGTAAACTAAAATATTATTATTCAAGGATATTCGGTTTGCGAAAAATTACATGACAAAATTTTTGTTTATAATGATGAGGCATAAATTAAAATAATAATTAGACTTATTTACAAACTGCGTCGAATAACTAATTATAAAGAATTTCACTTGTATTAAACAAAATATTTCATAAATGACTATTCATTTTTTTCACAAAAGATAAAATAATGAAAATAATAAAGAAACTATAATATTGAGAAAATGTGAGAGGTCAAAATACTGATGTTGACAATAATAAATTTGTAAACTTCAACAGATGTTGTATAATAGTTTCAAAATTATTATGATATAATATTGAAATAAATTGATTAGAAAGAAATCATAGGTTAAATCGCACATATATTCATGGTTCTCCCATCTGAATTATTTTCATTCTAGTTCATAACCTATAAAAATAAAAAGCACATAGAAAGAATTACAAAAATTGTATGATTATTCAATAACAATAATAGGTTAATAATTAACTATAATTTATCAGGTACATCGTTAGTTTATTGAAAGTCAGCATTCGTGTTGGAATTTTCATTCAATTTTGAATTAATATTTGAATTTTCAATATTATTTGGAAGAATTACCTTAGAAACAAATTAAGACTAGGTAAGTTTATATATATTTGTATTTTTACCTGTTCATTATTAAATCAGTTCTAAAATAAGATAGGTACGATATATTTTAAAGAAATCTGATTTTTTTGATTTTATTATTCATTCGGATTTTTCCTAAGCTTGAAAAAGGTAATTGTAGTAATACAGTAAACCCACGTTTATGTGCCATTTATTGCACGAAAATTTGTTGGATTGATGAGTGTGCAAAATCTATTGCCGTTTCTTATATTTTTTCTTTCCTTTTTGTACAATTACCCATCTCTACTTACTGAACCAGAGTATTTTATTATATATGCACTTCAGATTAAGAAGAAGCAATTGAATTTTTGAGGTACTTTAAAGATTAGAGGTATACTCCACTTATTCAATTGGTTCGGGACATGTATCACCTATTACTCAATTGCTCCGCACGTGTAGCTTACACGTGCGGAGCAATTCGCGTCATCAATCAACATTAATTACTACGAAAGCAAAAAAAATAGTCGATGAATAAATAAGTAGATACAATGATTATTATTGTTTTAAAACAACGAATTTTGTGCGGAATCAAATTTTTTACGTGTAAAGAAAAATCGCCATCCAGTAAAGTATCTCGTGGAGATACTAAAAAAGGTAAGATGAATTATATTTTCCTTTAAATGAAATACACTATATATTCGCAGTTTTACTTAGTAATTTTAAAAATGGAATAAATAAGAAGAGTAAATTATCTTTCATACACATTTATTCAAAATTATTTTATACATTGGCATAACGAACAATGAAAAATAAAAACAAAAATATCGTTTATAATCTCTAATTTCTATAATAGGGTAAATCGCTTAAACTCTATATGAAGTAGGGAAGAATATAGATTTCTTTTGTATATATAACGTTGTTATATTCATTAGAGATGTAAATTTAGTTTTTCTTTTTTCATTAATAGGCATAAGAAATTGTGGTCCATCTTTGTTTTGGTTTTGTTTAAATATATATATTGTTGTAAAAGATTTTCTTAATAAAAGATGAGAAAGTCTAGCACCAAAAGGAATCTACTCATTTTGTTACATAAATTATCTTTTTGATATCAATCTCATTTTCTATAATTATTCATTTCTCATTTTAATAACATTATGTATATTTTAACCCCTGTATATTGTATTATAATGGGAGAAATTTTAATATCAACAAATTGGCACTCCACATTCACATAAAAAAATAATTACGCGTTAAACATTTTTTGTTCATTTTTTGTGTGTTTGTGAGTGTATAATAGTTACATACGTACCAGCCTTGATACAAATTACATTTATTAAAATAAATATATGTATATATGTATATATATATATTAATCTATTTAAAGACTAGAATCACATGACGATAAGAAAACATCATTCATTCATTCATCATTCAAAAAACAATAGTATTATAACCACCATACATTTAATTCTCTTTCTCAACGACATTTATGTTAGGATATGTCACAAAAAATAGATTTTTATATATCAAAAATTAAATTAAAAAATAAAACAAAAAAATATTAAAAATAATATAGGAACTGTGCATCAACAAAAAATTTTTTAATGAAGTCGTACGCAAAATTTGTTAACGTCCTTGAAAGTGACAGTAGTTACATAAAATAATAATTAAAAAGAAATCACAGAATATTAACAAATGCAATACAATTTTTGTTAAAAATGGCACTTCAAATGTTCATCGACACCATCAGATCACTGACTTTTTGATACCATATCATTTCTCTTGCAAAATTAGATAAAAAAAAGTTCAAATCAGACGCTAGAAAATATTACATTACGTTTAAAAAATCAATAAATAAGTGTATAAATAAATTAAAAAAAAAGAAGAAAACTCAAAATTTATTTACAACAGTCTAGACGTTTTCCCTAGGATTGGCTTTTTTATATTTACAACATCGACAGAAAATATATCTAGCAAAACTTTCGCGTTCAGTTGGACTAATTTCCTGTCATATCACGTCACTTTCATTGACTAAACCCTCCTGCAACGTTGTTACATTACTAACGCGACCCTTCTCTTCTACTTCTAGCTTTTTTAGAAAAGACGTGGGTCTTCGACAACTATCTTTGGACTCATTTTCAACTACATGCGGTTTTGTCGCGGGTTGTAAGCTGGCAGCAGTATGCGTTGTGGGCGATGATTCATTCTTTCCTTTATTATCTATATTACTTGTCGCATTGTTGTCACCAATCGCCGAATCATTCACCGCACAATTGCTTTGTGACTGTGACGTTGATGGAACTTGTGGATTTTCCTTCTCATCTTTATTCACATCCACATCCGAACACCAACCTTCCAAACTACTAGACGCTGCCTTTTCTTTTCCCATAATTAAGAATTTCCAACCTTTTTTGTTGAAGCCAATTTTCTTTGTCTTTGGTAATGTGCTCGCTTTGCGCGATTCCTCCAATTCCAGTCCACCCGGTATACAACATGGACTATCGTTATCTGCCGTTTTCTTGCGACCTTTACCAGGCGACGTTGTTTTACAGCTATTATTATTTTTAGCGCTTGTGTGTCTAAAACGCGACTCCTTATCCAATGACATGCCTAATTTATCAGTAAATTGTTTAAATCGTGACATCAACGAGCGGCTACTCTTTCCCTCACTACCATCTTTATCACTCTGTCTAATGAAACTTCTTAGGGTGAAACTACGTCGATTTGTGTTGTGTTGTGTTTCGGTTACTTCTTCGGCAACATCGATTGGATTTTTCATTTCAACATTATTCGTTTCAGTATGCTTAAGAATACTGCGTTTTTCCTCCACGGTCGTCGGGACTTTGACGGAATGCTCAGAGTTTCGCTTATTTAAATTCAAAGTTTCTTTCGAGACAATACAATCAGCATCGTCGTTATTGTCATCTTCACCAGCACCTGTATCAAAATGATGTTTAAAATGGAGTGCAAATTCATCGAAAAATTCCGGCGTGTCTATCGAAAACTTTTTGTGATTCGATGTTAACGTATGATGATCAAAACTAAACGCCCCCATTTTTAACTTATTCCGTTGCATCATTTTCGTTAATTCGAAATGTTGCACACGTTCCCTACTACCTTTACGTGACCCCGGATAACTTTTACGTCCCGTACTGAGGTTACCTTCAGTCGAAATTTTAAATTTCAGCGCTTTTTCGGACACTTCAACCTCGTTAGCTGTCTCGGAATCACCGCTTTCAGGATCTTCAACCACATCTTCCAAACTTTGGTCCTCGTTATTCACCACTGCTTGATCTTCCATTACTTCCATGTCTTCATCAGTTGATCGAGATCTAAAAATAAGTAATAAAATGTTTGTAAAATAGATGTCAAAATAAAAATTCGATGCTCACCTAGATCTATTCTGTTGAAAGCTCAAACTTTTACGTAGACGTACACTCGATGCTGATGCAGACTTTGACACGCTTGATGAATTCTGACTACCACTATCCGAATTTTGGGGTGACGGTAAATTTTCTGAAAGCTCAGCCACAATACTTTTTCTGTGTAACCGTTCTTCTTTCGTCGCTTCGTTTAAACGTCTATAATAATCAAGCGCGTCACGAACAGGCTGCACAATAAGATCCTGGAAAAATAGAATTGTCAAAATAACACAACCTACTAAAGAAAGATAAAATACATAAATAAATACGTATAGATCGTATATTGTATATTGTACGAGTAGATAGATAGATAGATACACTACTTTGTGTCTGTTTATTTATGTTACAGCCGAAATAAAAATATTTCTTACTTGCAGCTCCGTCAAAAGCTCGCCGAGTGTTTCAAAGAGCGGCAATAATACGAAACCAATAAAAGAACATTGTGATGAAGGTTTTGTAATCTTTTCACGATCCATAAAAGGCGTCACGGGAAGCCCTTCCAGTTTTTCAGCATCACTCTGCTTAAAAAATTCTTGAAGTAATCGATCTAGCCAAGGTTCCGCCACATCCATCGGTCGTGCCTCATTAGAAATATCCGATACTTTAATAAGAACCATACATAACTAGAGAAAAAGATTATTTGTCAGAAATAAACATTATCATGCATCATTGACTATTTACCAAATTGATATGCGTCTTATTTGTATAATCAAATTCCGGTAAACTTTCTTTAAACTGTGATAGGATTTCATTGTGTCGTGCCATATCGGTTGCTAATATGCAACGTATCATGCCTTCTCTAATCTGCTTAAATTGTTCATTAGAAAATGATTTAAATATATTACAATCGTCATTTTCTAATAGTCTGAAGGCCACACTGCAATGATGATTTTCTAATGGTGATATATCGTTATATCTTAAAGCTAATTCCGTTTTCGCATTGATCTGATATATGTTATTATACCCTGGATGATCGAGATCATGACAAATGCACGATGTTAATAATATCAATACTTCTAAGTCTCCAATTTTTGATGGCAAGTCGACGCACCATGATATAGCATACATCTAAAAGTAAATCTGCATGAAACGAGCTTGAATGTATTTAAATCAATACGTTGAATTAATCTGTAAATGTATTATAATAAAAATCAATTGAATTTACCATTTGTGCAACACAAAAGCAATGCCGAAAATTATGAAATGGCACATCATTGTAGTTCTTATAAGCTTCATACAAAAAATTCCTAAGTGTATTTATATTAATTGCAAACTTTGCACAGAGATCATGATCTAAATACATTTGTTGTAAAAGCAGCAGGAGTTCTTCATCCTCCCATTGTCTGCTATCAAAGGTTGGCATTCGCAACCACTGTCGCACAGAATCTGACACTTGCGCATCGCTGAAACAACATAATAATAAAAATTAGATAATGCATGGAATGGAATGGAACGGAACGATGAAAAATAAACTCATCGTACTTGACTTTTAATAGGAAAACTCGCGTAATGTTTTTATTTTTCGATTAAGCCTTCGCTAACAACAAAAAGTTGTCGCGCTGGAAAAAGTTAAGAGTCTCAACGACATTCTTCTTCAATTATATTTTGAATATGTAAATGAGAAATTGATAGTTTATCACAAACTTTACGGTAGCAAAAAAATGTTTTAAGAACTTTTATAAATTCATAATTATTCTATTAAATTAAATTGCTAGGCATTAACCATTAAAAGTTTTCATCATCCAATTAAAATAAACTTTGCTTATTTGATTTGGAAAAAAAACATGTATAAAATGAATGATTAGGTATTATTGAAAATGAACGCGGTCGTTATTTTTTGGTAGCGGCTTTTTTTTAGAAAGTTTTGAAATATTTATTGCTAAATTAGAAACTTCCAAAACATTCCTACTAGGTATACTTTTTTTGTATGTGACCGTTTCATGTCTGTGAATAATTGATTACTTTGTAAACTAATGTAGGGCTGCCAGTAACCATAGTTTAAATTTAACGTAGGTAAAAAAGCGTCAATAAAATATTAATTTTTCCACATACGAGTATGTTCTGCAATATAAAATACACTTAAATGTAGATGTATCCCCTTACAGCATTAATAAATTAAGAGCTAGCTAACAACATATAATAATCTCATGCGCATTAAATTCAACTTACCATATATTAAGAAAATTCTGTTTGACTCTTTGCTTCAACGAATCACTCTTTCGTCGATACTGCAATCGTTTACATTCATCAGTCGATAGCGGTTCGGGCAACTGTTTGTAAAACCCTGCATCGGTCGAGGAGAAGAGAAAAAAAATGTGTGTAAGTAAAATGTAAATAGCCATTGGGAATGAAAATGGCACCCATAAAAATAATTAGGAGCGACGTGGTGGAAGCTTTGATCTTGTGCCATTAAACGACATCAAAATTAAAAAACAAAAAAAAAACTGCTGACCGTCAGCGTTTTAAGCAAACAGAGCAGGTCGCTTAATGGACTAGAGAGACGAATAACTTCAACACCAAAACAAATATTTGCTCGAATATTAATAGCAAATTGACGCCAATACCTAGCCAACTGAGACTCTCAGTCGTTTCCAGCTTATGCCGAAAATCTTCGACCTGCACTTCCAAATGATGTACGGACGACGGCAAAGGAATGTCAGCTTTAAGCAGGCGTTCGATTTCGGTGATGCGCACCTCCAATTCTTGAAAATTCGTGCCGGTGTCTTCTTGCAACATTGCGCAACCGTTCGCTGCCACCACTTGCAAGGAGTAACGTTCCTCTGGACTGTTAGACGGCAAATCTTGGCTAATGTTAAGCAACTGCCCTGACTTATTGTACAGTTTCAGGATATCCCGAGGGCCCGCCTCCGCCGCAGACCGGAACAAATCTATAACAAAAACAGATTGCAATACGAAAAACAGCAAAATATAGCACAGCACAATCCAATAAATCGAGATAACCGAAAGTTTTATTCACAATCAACTTGGATTAAAATCCAACATGAAAGCGCCACGGATTTACAGTTTGATTTATTAAAATGTACGCTAATCAACGTATTAAAAAATTTTCTATTCAATCAATTACAATTTAATCTAAATTTCCGCTAAATTTATCAATGTTTAATAAATTGAAATTCGATCAATTTGATCTCAATACTAATATATACTACTTTTCGATAAACGTACTTATACTCGTATATAGTCGGTATATTATGCATTTGAAACACAAAGCTTTAGGCTGTAGTTTAAAAATAAACGAAATTTTGCCATAATTTGATTGAAATATTTATAAACTCTCATCTATAAAGCGATCAATCAATGTCACAATTTCAACATTAACTATTCTTGCTGTTAATAAAGTAACAATTTCATGTTTAATCTCTAATACTGAAAATAAATTTCACGTATTATTATTACAATACTAAAATAGTATTTTTTAAATAATTTAATTGCCTCTCAAATAATTCAATAGTCTACTTTCACAGGTCAGAAGTGAAAAAGTTGAAATTCCAAACAGTTTTTATTTAGATTATCCCGAAACATACTTTAAAGTTGTGTGCAATATTTATTTAGATACCTGTGATATGAGGAATGATTTATAGCATTACTACAAACTCGTTTTTCGTATGTTGTCTTTGAATATACCTACTTGTAGAGAGATATATAAAAAGTTGCACTAAATACATTTTTATGAAAAATATTTTTAAATTACAATAAATTTAATCAATATTTCGCATTAATTAAATCTAAAATCCAATTAATAATCGTCATTTTTCAATCATCAAGAAGAATGCATATGTACAAACATATCCTACAGCATAATAAAGTAATATTAATAAATTTTATTTACGAATGCATATTATTTTATATTAATAAAAATATGCAAATGTTTTGCATTATACATATATAGATTTAATATTTTTAATATACACACATAGTATTAATAATATTAATATTGATTATGAATCACAAATAATTTACATAGTTGATTAAAATAATTTAAATGATTAATTCAATACAAAATTTCCAAATGCACTTTTAATTGACCATCGAACAATTTTCGGTAATTTATCTATAACTGACACCTACAAGGTAACATATTTATGAATATTTGTGGTAGTATTCTGCAAAAAATGAAATATTCTACAACCTACACAACTCACATTTTCAGTATTCTCACGATTTTAGATGGAGGAACTCTTTGACGAGTTTCTTCATTAATTTTTCTTTGATTTTCCATCAATTTTTTTATCGAGTTTCGTCATTATTGGTGGAAAATCTGAGCTATTTTGATAAAAACCTTTAAATATTTTAAGAAAACTGCCTAAAAATATAGTGAAATCGCAAAAAAGAGTTTAAAAATCACGGAGAGATGCTGAAATAATAATTTTGGCAGTACGTTATAACCATTCATCTTGGCAACTGCTAGCTTTGTCGTTCTTATGAATTGATTTTTTTTAAATTGTTCAATATTTTGTATCGTCTAATGGTTTATCTGTATTTACCGCTGCAACGGTTATGGAGAGGCAAAGAAATGTACATACGTACGTTTTAGAGATATTTAAACCTGATGATGGATGTAAAGTAAACACAAATGTTTTTTCCGCATCCGAAACATTGTTCTATTTCCACCTAATAAATACGTCAATGCTTGTTATACTAAAAAATAAGTTGCGTTGGCTATATTTTTCTATGAATCTTTGACTGAATCTATCATTAAATTTAAATATGCACAGATATTTATTTGTACAAAAAAACATATTTTCTGAATTAACAAGATAGTGCATAAAAGGTTTGACACAACAAAAGTATGTCCCGTGCCGTCTTCACCGAACAACAGTGCAAAAAAACCTGTATGTTGCTGACATCCAATTTTAAGCATTCGAATTTTCTACTCGACAGAAAAATACATTTTTTTTTGTAAAGCCACAAAGAAAGGTAGATATGTTACCTAAGTCACCAATTTTCCACCAACACATCCTAATAAAAGATAACAATATTTTAACAATAATAGGACATCAAACGCATGTTAAGATGCATTATTAAACTCGTTAAAATTCACACAATATGAAACACTTTATTGTGCCCTTTGAACTCATTTACTAAATAAAATATAAAAAGAATTCAGTTACTATGTCATGCTTTAGTTTTTGCAATATTAAGTTGTAAAAGTTCGTGAATGTGCGGGATAAAAAAGTGCACACATAAAAGCGCATTATTTAATGAATTAAATCCCTACGCCTCCATTTCGTGTTTAATTAATTGATCGACGAGGAGAAATTTTTTTGTTATAAAATCTGTATTGAGATTGAAACATAAACGCTTTCATTTTGATTTACAACCGAAGGGTAAAGACGGTTGGAACGTTGAATTAAAAAAGTGCTTTTTTGCCAAGTCGAAGGAAGGGAAAGCAACGAGAGAAGAAATCTTTGAGAGAGGCAAGTCAAGGATGTAAAGATTGAACATGTGAAGACGCTTTTTGTGCTTTTTTAGCTTTGTGGATGGATGGTCTGCATGCGAAACGCTTTCATTCAATTTAAAATTTTCTCTGGAGCGAAATATTGCTTTTATGAAATATCCATCAATTAATATTTTAAGAAATATAAGTGCTTATTAAATTGAAGGTTGTTGGCGCTAGTGTAACCTGAATGGAACAAGAATTATAATTATTATTAAATACTAAATTATAGATCACCTAATTAATAGATATATGTAAGTACAACTTTATAATTGTTTGACTTTTCATTGATATTAAACATGCATATGCAAGTAAGTAAACTATGCCATAATTAACTTTCAGACTGCGCTTGTTATTTTCACTGTCAAGATGTTCAATCAATCAAAACTCGCTAAGTAATGGTGAATTTCTTTCACGAAAATTGAATACAAAAATCAATTATAAACTTACTCGGTTTCTAGGAAACCAAAAAACGATAAATAAATATAAAGACAAAAACTAATTAAATTATATCATAAAAATTTATAAATAATTTATTTATATGTGATTTTTGAATCTTTTTTATGAATTTATTGTAAAATGTTGGACAAAATTATTATTTTACAAACCACTGCCTACAACAGTAGTGTTTGCGACTCGATCAATAGAACGTAATGTAATGAATTAGAAAAAGAATACCATTATGAAAGCTAAATTCATGAGAATGGCAATATCATTAAAAGCATATAAACTGCCGGCTAGTTTCTGAATACATTTAGCTCTTCTTCAAAATATCTACCACTCTTAAGATGAGAATTTTCAGTTATTCAATTTAAAATAAATAGTTTAATTAATTTTTATATAAATTGTAGGAAATCCGTTGCATTCACTTGATGAACCATGTTAATTATTAATTAGTTTCAATAATTTGAGAAAATTCTTAAAGAGAGTAAAACACATTAATATTTTTTATATCTATATGTGTAGGTAAGTAAAATGTAATTTTTTGGTTTCCCAAAGTCTATGCATCCCGGTTTTACAAAATATAGTTTAGTATAGAAGTCTCTAACCAACAGCTTTTACATCATGCAAATTTCAGGATTTTTTTCATCTTGCTTTCATTTTAATACTACTTTTTCTTAACATTATCTTGTCAATTCAACCATATTTGAAGATTTTTAAGAAATCTTAGAAATAAAATATGTAAACTACTAAATTTTCTTATCAAAATCAAATAACAGAAACAATAAGTCGTAAATCATGTTGAGATTTGTCTGCACTGAGCGAATTCGTAACAAGGCGTTTATTGTCTTAAGCTTTTGGGTAGAAACCATTAATAATAAATTTTATTTTAATAGTCCCTTAACAATATTTAATAAGAAATATTTTACTCATTATTTTATAACAATTAAGAACACTTTTTGATAGCTACAAATCCTAAAGGCACTGAAGTAACACAATTATGTGGAAAACTATTATTAACTGAGTCAAACATATAACAAATAAATTTAATTATGCTTCCCCGAAAGATTTTGTAATTAAAAGTTGGCGTATTTAAAAAGGAAGATTTGTCCATCAAATATTTAGCTTATTATCGGGCGGCTCAAGTATAATTAAAAATTATTTAAAAAGCAACCATTTTATCCTTTCTTTTTAAAAAATATTTCAATTCCCTTCTAAAGATACATATAGTATATATTTTCATATGGCCACTGCGAAACTAATTCAAATCCATTCATCCATTCATATACCGCAAAAAAGATTAGAAAATCGAAGAATTGGTTAAGAAAGGAAACCGTTTCGACGATGAAAAAAAAAGATCCTTATAAACTATATACAACCAGATACAATTCTATGTACTATAGGCTACAGCCATTACTTTAATGAAGTTGTCGAGTTTAAAATATCTATATCCATGTATAATGTGTTGCATATACACATGTGTTTTGTAATTTATTCACTAATGGTGTGGCATTTTAGTTGGAAATTGTAATGAAAACGCGCTGCTTTATACTGAATGCGAATAATTACTGTGGTTTTCGCTAATTGGATACGATCCACGATGCTGTTGGCGTAAAACTGTGTCAAGTTAAAATTTTACCAGCGCAAGGAAACATCTTTTTGTGATTGAAAGGATTCGTTATAAGATGAAAGGGATTTCGCTAATGATCCGTCATAAATCGCTTTAAAACTTACCAAACTTTTTCCACACAATAATCCATTGGAATTTTATTCCATTTCATTTCCGTTGATTCGTTCCCGTCGTCGTCATTTTCACCGAATAAACAATTTCATTCTAATTTAATAAGTCTCCTGTTGTGTCCTCTTACGTCATCTGGGTCAACCACCTCAATGTATGTTTGGTTGTCTAATTGATGTGCGTATTGCATATCAAACGATCGATTTGTGGGGAAAAAGAACTAAATGCTTTTATTTCGTTCGTCTCACTATATATATAGTATAGCTAGCTGGCGTACAGTCCCAAACGTATAACAAAACTTTTTCCTTCTGCTGTCTCATACCGACTATTTACTTTCAAAGTGGACGATCCCAAGTGGTCTCGGTGAATATTATACAATATTGACTATATAGTTATATAAAAAAACCGCTCATTGTCAACAAGTTAATTTCCAAAATGAACAATATCGCAACTGGAATCGATTGTTCCATACTGTTTTGTTCTGTCATTACGACAAAAGCTTACTTCCCGTCGATATAACACGCCAAACACTTTCTAGATTCTCACATAGAATATTTCTCACTTCGCAAAATGTATAGACAGTTTAATTAAATTCCGATATATGACAATAAATGTACTTGAATTTTAAGTATGCCACCACCACCACCACAACCACCATTTAAAGCTTATTTGTATAATACAAAATAAACATAAGCCTTTATGCGTCGTTGAAAAAAAACCGGACACCCGTTTTAAGTAAATACACTTGTAGGTAAGATTTTAAGCTAAACGATTTTTAAATAATAAAAAAATATAATATTTCAATAAGCCATAAAACAAAGCTTTGTTGGAAAAATGTTCGATGTATACAACAATAAGCATCGAAGCATCACTTTACAAAGATAAATAAAAATAGTATGTACTACAAATTCTGCACACGCTTTAAACAAATTCTTGAATTTTAAAGTTGCTTTTTTCTGATATATCGATTCGAATTGATTGCATTATAATTAACATACATACTAAAATAAAAGATGAAGAATTTCGTTAAAAAAACTGCAAAACAACAACAATTATTAAAAATATGATTAAATTTATTACAACATTGTTGTTTAAAGCGATTTAATTTGTAAAATGAAATTTAATAAAATTATGTTGATGTAAATTATTTTTTTAAAATGTGTATCGTTGCTATAAAATATTACAAACAATTATTATATTTAAATTTATTTGATTAATTTTCATCTATTCCTAGAAATTTTATTATTAAATTTATGTCAATATTGCCTGGAAATTATAAATCCAGGAAAATTCGACAAGCGTATTATGTTCAGTTTAAATTGAAATAATTTTATTCGTAAATCTTCGAGCTAGAATTTGCAAACATGTCTATTCAACTGCCTAGACTTGTTTCACATCTTACCTTATAATTTAATGATATTTTGTAGATTATTAAGATTATTTGTATCCACTTTATCAATAATTATTTAAAAAAGCAATTAGAATGCTGTATGAGTTGAGAACCGACTGAATATCACTATCTAATATTAAACCAACACACACTATCATAGGAAAATTTTTACCCCACTATATACCTATTGCATTTCTACAATTTTTAATTATATTAAATATACTTCATTCAGCAATTCAAGAGCGCAGCATGAAAACGTAAAGCATTTATTGTATCATATCAAAATGATTTCATTCAAATTACAAATCCATTAAAATTATACCGACTCGAGTTTATTAAATTGAAAAATGTATTTTAATTGGCTACTTCAGCATATAGTAAAAGTTCATTAATGCATTGTTAAACTAACATAAAATAATTTAAATTTCGCGTTAAGCAGTTAAAAACGATGTGGTTATTATTAAAATAAACTATTATTATGATATTTATGAGCGTTTCAGAGCCCACACATTGACTAATATTAGATGCACTTGCAAAAGAACAATAAGCGAATTGTGGAATTAGGCAACATTCCAAGAATGTTATCAAATTCTTTTCATCGTTCGAAACAGGCAGCAAATAATTAATCAACGCACAGTAGCTTTTATCAAACGTATGCCATCTACAACGTTGTTCATACATTCATTTTTAGTTTGCCAAATTATTTATGGAGATTCATGCACAAAAAGTCATTTTAATTATGCAGGTTGTAATCATAAAATGTGACATAGGTATAATAAAAAATACCTGTGTGATGTGCGTAACACAATATTAATTAAAGAGGACATACCAGCGCACATTGAATCATGATAAAATTGTTTTTTGAATATTTCAAATGAAATTCTATTAGCCACAACATCATTTTTGTTGCTGTTCATTTTTCAGTATCATTTTGCGATGCAACATCATAATTTAAATGATCGATTTTATATTTCTTCTATTTAATATTACAGGTATATGTACAATATACAATATATTCTACAATAGACAGGTATTACATTTCAGCGCGCAAACTTTCATGAGATATTTTATCTAAAAACAGTTTAAATCGACGAGAATACTCGAGGGCATAAGTTTTCCAGTATGAAAAAACTGAAATAATATACAATGCGAAACTGAATGGAAAATAGGAATATCAAAACGTAAAAATTATTTAACTCGATTTCGAATCCAAGTATAATATTATTACTTTCATATTGCAGATTGCATAGCAACGTTATTAGTGTTGTGCAATTGGATAACTTTTCATATTGGGTGGATATTGTGTTTAGAATTTAAATACACAATTCACATGTATAATTTAAATATTTTGTAATAAAAATTTTAGGCATCTCTAGCGATACATAATTATTAGCAATGATTGATACAGTAAAAATACAATATAGATCACTTACCAAGCAAAAGACAACTTTAAATTCTCTTATAAATATTTTTAAACATTTAAAGATAAATAATATAATAAACAAATTATTATTTATTAAAGAAATGTATCTATTTGGTTTTCCTTTCTTTGGAAAGTATGTACAATATTATTGTTGGAGCATCTTTAATCTAAAAAATATTTCTTTAGACCTGGTACACATTATTGTAGTGATGCGATGCGTAGCATGGCAGACAATACGTTAGCAAGCCAAACAAATTCGTCAGTTCATGTATCATAATTAGTGTTCCAAATTTGACATATGAAATGAGGAATCTAATTGGTTTCCTAACGTATCATATCGCGTGTTGCTCATCGAGTCACTATAGTGTGCAAGTAGCCAACAATAACAACAGAAATTAACAAAATACTTGATAAACATATTTTCTCTGTATTTACTTTAATTTAGATTTTGAGAATTAAAGATATAATTTCGTTTTTTGTTAGGTGTTACAAAACAATGTAATAATGACTTGTAACATTTTTTCTTTGCAATAGTAAATAAACTAATTTCACATACAAAATAATCGCATTATTAAAATTGCAAATATAATTTAAACTTCAAATTGAGCATACGCACGTTTGTTTCCAAAACAAATCAACATAATCCTATTTTCTAATTATAACAGTATCATGACAAGAAACACAACAACAACAACAACAACACAACCGAACCATATTCATCATCAGTCGTCGCATTGGCACCACCACCCAACAAGTTTCGTTTCGAATACAGATTATCACTTCACCTAAATTATAATTAACACCGTCTGCCAAATTTATCGCACGGCTAACAATTAAACTCACACCGAACTTGATTTGATGATTTTCGATTGTCAGTCTGACTGGCTGGTTGGTTGATTTGGAAAATATGCGGAAAATATCTACCAACTATATATGTATATACCTACTTACTTCAACGATCACCAACCGAATACGTTTTTTTCCACATATCAATGATATATGAGCATTTGTTGCTTATCTGACTCATGGGATTTGAATTACGATGCGTATGCGAATGACGAATATTAACCATATAGCAAGGTCACATAGAATACCGAGCCGAGACTTGCTTAGATAAAAATCTATGAAGATCAATCGAACGAAATTAGATATTCGGTTCGATGATGGAAAATTTCATTACCCGCGTCATATAAATTTGGCAAATTCGTTAAATTGAATTTATTCTAAATTGATAAATCGATTATGCACTTAATGAATATTAATTAATTGATAACATTTATTGGATGTTGATTTTAAACTATAACATTCTAATTCCATTCATTAAGAATTAAATATGCAGTAATAAATATTAATTAAAAACCGTTTGTGCTGCTTTTAAGTAAATACTAATTACATAATCTTCTGCAGAATGTTTGTTATATGGTGTTTAAATAAAATTTCGTTAAACAACGCTAAAAGCAAGTTATTTAGCAAGGATTTTTCATTAATTGCCAAAAAAGTTGTTTTTTTTTAGAATAATATTTGCTTTGTGTTGTACAAACAGAAACGGATAAAATGAACAGTGGGAAAACATTGCCGCGGCTAGTTTTTGGACGTTTTTTCTATTGTTGGTGCACTGTTAAATTAATTTCGTGTCATAAAAGCGATCAATATAAAGTTGATCCTATTTTGCAATTTAATACGATTGTACTGCTCAAAAATAAGTGTTTTTAACAATATTTATATTATTTGCAATTAATAAAAGAGTTCGTACCATGACTTAATTGTGTTCGAAACGTGTTATACATTTTTTGTTATTTTATTAATAAAATTATGAGTTTGAGATTTACTTTTTGGATTATTCATTGTGGTTCTTTAAGATGTAATTTTAGCACCTTTGCTGTTTAATAAATGTTCCTTAGTTTATTGTTATTTTACACTAAAAAATCACATGTTTTGAAGTGTAAGACATTTGTGATAATAAAGTTGATAAATATTAATTAAGAACAAAACAAGACAACTACACTTGCAATATATGTAGAAATTGATAGTTTTAAATAATCTAAACCATTTTTATTTAATGTATATTTAATATAATATTGAAGATTAATGCACAATTATTAGTTCGTCGTACGTTTCACCACAAGATGCTAATACCATCTCGTTGTTTTGTTACCATCACTATCGCGCCCAGAGCCCACTACCTCATATTGCTAGATCGGCTATCATGATTTTTTTAAAATCAAACAAAAAAGGAATTAATAATACAAATTAGCATTTTTGCATATTTTAGCAATGCATCTTCGACAAAACCAAAGATGAAGATGCATCTTGTTCGTTGGCGTCTTAAGACATAAATATCAAGCCTATTCTGAACAAACATTTATATATGTTATTTATGAGCGACGTAAAACAGGAGATATTAAAACATTGCATCAAATACTTGATATTAATGCGAACGTTAAAAATTTACGAACCGAAACTACTACTAGAAAACAACAACACGGCTAAATAAAAGCGCATTTCTCGGACGCATATAAAATTATTGCTAGTTTATACTATACTAACGTAATGTTTGCAAATTATTTTATACTACTAGGTTATAAATCATACTAATAGAATTTATAAAAGTTGTAGAAATAAAAATATTAATAAAATGTTATGATTACCTTTAATTTGTTCTGCTGGGGTGTCTGATCTGAAGAGCGCGGTTTCGTGGCGCGACCCCACGCTGAAAAAGATCTGTACTGT
>JARJDW010012825.1:0-12985 GCA_030264715.1 Adinopsis sp. GC000173
TAGAAAATAAGAATACGCTTTTTATCATCATCAACGCGCTGATAGATATTCTTAGTAAAAAAATGTTCATGGAATGAATACATGCCATTGTATTAATCCATTATCATCATCGGCTTCGAGAAAATCAATATCTCTCTCCTATATATATCTATATATATGAATAGATTATAACAAACAACAAAATATATAATAGATGTGTGCGATGGCTGGGAGTGTATAGTTGGAACAACGTTGCGATGGATGCGCATTTATGATAATATGCATGATTTATCGAAATAACATCGTAACTAATTTAATGCCCTTCGGCTGGGTTTTGGTGGCAGCGGTAGTGGCGGTGGTGGTGGTGGCTGGCAACATCATCATGCATGTTTTTCGGGTTGGCGGTGGTGCTGCTGCTCCACCACAGCACGTTTATATATCTAGCCGGCTGTAGCTCGTCGAGTAATAATATAAAAACTTGGATTTCATATCTTCTCTCTCTCTGCCTGCTCGCGTTCGCCTATATTGATCCGCACCATGTTTTTGTGTTACCTTGCAAGGAGCCGGTACTCGCCGCGCCATCTAACGGACTCCATGCACAAAACACACTGCATCGCTAAATTACTAAATTTATATATGTATATATACATAACCCGATCACGTTATTAATTACATTCAACGTCCGGCATTGTCCTGGCGATTAATTACATCCATCGTCTTGCGATTATTAATGAGAGCAGTGGGAACATCATCGTGCATGCATGGGTCGATTATTAATCAAAATTAGGTGCGGACGAATATGTATATACGATGATGATGCGTGACGTTAATTAAACGGGGCGACGATATTATACGTATGTGTGTGTGTGGATTTTTTCGGTCGCGAAGCGGGGCAGCAACAGGTAAAAGATGCTGTAACGCGCCTTAATAGTTGAGCGTTTCTCTCACTGTTGGCGCTAATGTCTGTAATTCGACGTTTCGAATTCGATATCCCGCCGTTTTGCGTAATGAACCATCGGATCGCACCGCAACCGCACCACCGTGTGTGTGTGTATGCAATCATCCTCTCTATATTTATTTTTTTTGCTTGCAATATTTAATAATAAGCCAATTTATCCGTGATGCGATCGCTCGGTGCGGCGCGGGCTACGTGCTTTATGCGTTTTGAATAATGCAAGTCGAGGGCTCTGATGGAGGAGCGCGGCGCAGATGTGTGTATGTGTGTGTGTGTGTATTGGAAATTCAAAGAAAAAAATTGTGTGTGTATACTGTAGATATATATATATATCTAAACAGATAAACGTAGATACGCTGCTTGAAAGTTGAAAGCCACGGGAAAAAATACGATGAGTATACACTGCACACACACACACACATACCGAGCCGAAATGGGAAAACAAGCGAGGGTGGTGGGTTGTATAATCTTGTCTACCTCCAGCTCTCCGGGTGCTTTGATGAAATGAGATTGGGATGCTTCTTGCTGCTGGCAGGGATATTTTCAGAAAATGGCACGTTAAATTGGCAGCGATTTGTTGCAAACAGAAATGAAAGCTACGCTGCTGCTTCTGCATCGCTCGAAATTTTTTGCAACATTAATGAATAGATGTATTAGAGGTATGCCAAGCGTAACATTATTTATTATAATTTTTTTGCGTATACAGTTTAATTTAATGCGAAGAGATTATTTCTGGTAGTTTTTGAACCGCTCCTAAAGTTTTTAAACTTTATTTAAATATTTAAAAAATAATAATATTGTTAAATTGGCAGCGATTTGTTGCTGTTTCTGCATTGCTCGGGCAAAACTACATTTTCTTACAACATTAATGAATATGTTACATTATTTATTATATAAAAATGTTTGCATATAGCTGTAGCTATTTTTTTCTTTATTGATGAGAAGATTTCCGGGAATTTTTGAACCGCTCGCTCCGAAAACTTTTTAAACTTTATAAATATACGCTGGCGCTTTAATTATTTAACAAAATAATGAATTTTTTATTGTTTGGAACTTGGAAATAAGCTCGCTTTTAATGAAGAAGAACAAAACGAGAGACAAAGTTGCGCTATATGCGCGCTTCTGATGCTCCTCGGTCGTTGTGGATTTATTAACAATAGTTGTTTATATATATATAAAGGAACGAAATTAATTAAATTTTTAGATCATTGTCGGAATGGAATTAAACTAAATTGGGCTTGTTTTGCTTGTGTGTGTATGTGTGTGTGTGGGGGTTTTAAAGTCACGTTGGAAGAATATGTATGCGCTTATGTAAATTTACAGCGAGCATGTTTTTAACGTTAATTATCTAGTTTGGTGTGTGGATGTGGATGTGGATGTGAAGCAAAAGAGAGAGATAGAACGGTTTTTAGCATAATTGGTGGTAACATGTCGAAATGTGTCCGTAATAATTCCTCAAACAAGCGTTAATTAGCGCCCGACGACGACGAAGTTTGAGGGGTCGGCCGCAAGAGGCTCCGCTCTCAATTAACCTTATTAAAAGCGCTCGAGAGCCCAGACAGCAGAAACTCTATGTGTGTGTGTGCGATTGAACGACGAGAAAAAAATACCAGTTAGCTTCATCTGCACTCGGCGTCGTCGTATATATATATATAAATTTGAATTCAGGTCGTGAATGTGTGCAGCACAGCGAAGTTTCGCACGACGACGAAATATTATATTAAAAGTTTTGCGCGCTGCTCTGAGCCGTCGAAGTAATATTGCAATATTTTCCCAAAACGTGTATGGGCTGGTGGTGGTGGTGGTGGTGGTGGCCGCGCGCCACGTCGCGCCGCCCCGCACCACCTACGCGACGACGACGACGCTACGATGCTCGTCGTCGTTTCCAATCCGCGCTTGCCATGCAATTTGCCATCGGTTTTATATTTTTTGAGTATTGCGCCGCCAGATGGAGTGCACATTGACATTGCAACACGTATATTATTTTATACATCATGTTTTCCATGCATGTATGTTATGTTAGGTACACATACGCTTTTCTCTTCTCTGCTTGCTTTTCCATCAGCCATCAGCCGATTCTCGATAACACACACACACACACACACACGATTCTTTTCTAAATATTTCACCCGGCGGATGATTTCCGGTGTTTTAGAATGCAGACGGTTACACACCATTGTTGTAAAAAAGCATCGACGACGAAAATGGTTTTGTGTCGTTTTGATTGTTTTCTGATAACGTTTCCTATGGCAATCTTTCGATAATTGATGGAATTTCTAATTAAATTATCTAATGCGTCATATTTTGAATAAAACAACAACGGAAATTGTTTGGATCTTATGATAATTTTAAGTTACACAACTGGAAGTCCTTTGAAATTATACAGTACCTATTGTGTTTTTTTGTACTTGAATTAATTATTAATTCTATTAATAACATTAAGTTAATTTGAAATATTTGTTTTATAATTAATTTACGAAATATTTGCAACTATTTTTAGCAAATACCTACATTGAATTTCGGCATAAATAAAGCAGCATAAGCTTATTTTTAACCTTGTTACCAAAATAATTTGATATTTCAATAAATATTATTTTAAGCCAATTTTAAATATCTGATTTAATTAATTATTTTTAGCTGCATTCATTTAGCAGCCTCAAAGTAATTAATGAAATTAAATTATAATAGCAATGTATAGGCAATTCTCAAACGACTAATTGAATTGCAAATATCTTAAATATCTTTAATTAATTGATTGAATTCTATAGATAAAGAGGCAAACGTTTATTTATAGAGATGATTGCTAAGACAATTTAAATTTTTGACAAATATTTGCGAATTGAATTATTAATTATGTTTGTTTAAGCTAATTTTAAATATTTACTTAGATTTTGTTTAATTATTGTTTCATCAAATTGATCTAATCTTAAATTAATAATGAGATAAGTATTTATTTTATTATATTTTCAACGGAATAGTTTTAACTTACAAATATTTTCAGCTAATCCATAGAATTTTTACATAAATAAAATAGCAAAAACCTTTGGTAATCGATGCCAAACTACTTTAAATTTTTGTTGAATTATTAATATTATTTTTAAACAATTATTTATTAAATTGATTTAGTGTTTTGAATTAACTCATGCGATAGCTAGTAAAAAAATATTTATAAAGCAAAAAAATCTGTTTAGATTATATTGCAACTTGTTTTTAAATTGTTAAATTAATAATGAGATATTATTTTATAAATATTTTCAATTAATCCATAGAATTCTTACATAAGTAAAATAGCAAAAATGCTTCAAAATTTCTATTAAATATTTGCGAATTGAGTTATTATTAATTCCATTACATTAAATTTATAAAATAATTTTGAATCAACTGATGCAATTGCTATTTTATATATTATTTAAAAAGCGGAAGAAATTGTTTAGTTTTTATCACCAACAATTTATTTGTAACTTGTTGGAATTTCTAAAATACCAAAACGTTTTTTTTTGGATTCGTTGCCAGATCTTTTAATAAATATTTACGAATTCGAATTTGATGGAATTATTAATTTACTCACTGACATGAATTTCTAATCTTATGTAAATATTTCTTTAATAATAATATTATTATATGTTTTATTTATTTATAAATGTATTTTTATGCAACGTTTTAACTTTTTTTTTCAAATGCAATTATAAGTTCATTGCGGGAATTGTTACCGTTGCGAAAATGTTTAATAAATATTTACGAATTAATTTGAATGATATTGAATTATTAATTTAGTCATCAACAGGAATTTCTAATTCTAAATTTAAATTTGTTTAATGTTTCTGTTCGTTTGATTGTTTTTTTTTGCTTTCATACGAAATGGTAATTTTATAATTAATTAATGGCATATTTAATGAAATGACATAATTCCTCATCGACACTTTTTTTTGGTAAAACACTCAAAATTCTTTGATTTATNTCATCGACACTTTTTTTTTGGTAAAACACTCAAAATTCTTTGATTTATATTTATTACTTCCAGAATATTTTATTTATATGTCAATTATACTTACGTAGAATATTTAAAGGAATGTTGAATAATAAATTAAGGTTATTGTTCTGTTCACTTGATTATTTTATAATGAAATGCTAATACTGTTTTGTAAATCATTTGAAATTATTTAATTTATTTCTCTATTACGTTTCAATTATTTATTTAGTGGTCGATACATATTTTATTTTTTTATATTCATTGATTAACTAGCATATAAATATTTAAAGAAAGGTTGAATTACAAATAAAGGTAATTGTTCTGTTTGATTTTACACTTATCGCTTCCAAAATATTTAGTTTATTTCTCGATTAATTATAATCTATTGTTTGATTAGCTTGCATAGTTAAATATTTATAGAAATAATGAATAAAAAAATGTTTTTAATGGTAATTTTAAAATTGATTAAGATATGACATATAATTCCTACATCGACACTTTTATGTAAAACACTCGAAATTGTTTGATTTATATTTATTGCTTTCAAAATAGCTTATTTATGGACGATTTATTTTTTTTGATTTTTTATATACTCTGTGATTTACTTGCGTAAAAATATTTAAAGAAATAATGAATAAAAGATGTTGATACATCTAAATAAGGGTAGAAATATTTTATTTATGATCGATTTATTTTTGTTTAAAAAATGTGAAATTAAAGATAAAAGTAATTGTAGGTGAATGTTGATCGATTTGCTACTTTAATTTGTATGCATCGCGCAGAAATGAGGGTTGGGGAATTTTAATAGAGTGGTTTTAAAAGTACGGAAAGCCAAAACCGCAAAAGCAGACGAGTAAAACTAACCCCATTCGTTGTATAATACAATTATTATAATAAGTTATCTTGTTATATGAGGTTTTGCTAATAACTTCCAGCTTCTAAACGGACACGTCCTCATCTAAGTGTAGGTGCATATCATCACAATGCATGTTCTTGTGCTTTACAACTTTACAACCCTCATCAGAACCGTCTCTTTCCTCGGCTAATCTAACAAGCGAGTAATAATTTGCAGCGACAGCAAGCAAGCAGCAAGAATTTCCGCTTATAACATAAAATGCAACATCATCCCTGCACTGCACATCCCCCCATCCATCCATGTTTCGCGTGCGCTTGATGCGAATGCGGCCAATTTAGCATGCATGCACATGAGAAGGAATTTTTACCCCCTTCCCGAAACGATGAGATCGTGTGCACAGTACGGGCCTGTTCTGTGTTCGCCGTTCGCTCGTGTGCAATTTGCAAAATGATGCGCCATTTGCATGCGATGCTCGGTTTCGTACCAGTACTTGGACTTCTTGCCTTTTGTGCAAAGTTATTCCAACAAGTCAAGTAGCCTAATTTCGCGCAGTGCCAGAGAATTTATAATCATTGCCGCCCGTTCGTTTCGGCAAACAATGGAAATGAAGCAGCGTCTGCATTCAAAGTGGTTACCAATATCATATCGGATGCATTTCCAATCCGGCACACATTTCATTAAAAACTCATTAAGCAATATGATTTCTTTTTATTATATTATCGGTATAGCTACTTAGTTTTTTGTGTTTTTCATAGAGTGTGCCGGAATGTATGAGCGCGCAAAAAGTTATGATTGTAATAGGAAATAATGTGCCGTTGAATGCACAAAACAAGCACATACAGTGATTTTGCGCTTCGCGTAGTTTTTCAGCTGATTACGTCGCCAACGAGTTGGGAAATTGACTTTTGTCACGTTGCATGGCGGGTGTTTATGTTATGGACCCGTATTTGCAGACGAAATACGAACGTGTTCAAATATTTCGTCGCCTCATTTTTTTTTTCGCCTCCACCACCTCCTCCTCCTCCGCACGCTCCCGCCGCACTCCACTCGGCAACAGCAGCAACCTCGTCCTCGTCGTCGTCGTCGTCGTCTATGCGCGCACTTTGATTAAACTCAAAAACGAAATGGCTTATTCACTTGGAATAGAATGCCAGGCTTTTCAGCGCCGGGAATGGTGTGAAAAATACATCAAATCAAAGAATGCTGCTGCTTTTATATACACACAAGCACACACGCTTTTATAGAGTAGCTGCTACATGTGCATGAAGAAAAAAAATGTGATACAAGAAATACAAAATCTAGATCAGAATTGTATAACTGTACTGCACAAACATATGCTAAATTATGCTAATTGCATGATGAAGGCATTTTTTGGCATCATTGGTGCAGCGGGTCCGACAGCAGCGTCCCGATTAAAGTTTAACCCAGAAAATATTTAATAAATTTATGAATGGCGCACGATAACCAGAGACGAGGAAGAGAAACGTTGCGGGATGTAAAATGTCGTGCGGTACGGTGATAACTTAACTTGAAAGCGACTTGCCGGGGCGGCGTAATCGTCCCCGGACGGCCGTTGCGTGCCGTTGCCGCGACGCCGTGCAACCCCCTTGTCTCGTAACTTGTCGTCTTCGAGTTCGACACCCGGGACCGGCAGCAAAGCAAACGGCATATACGGCATGCACGATAACCGGTCATACATGCACCATACACTCGCCTCACGGGATTCTTATCATCTCTTTTGTATGGGCGAGCGTGCGACCTCCTCGAAAACTTTGCCCATTACACGGTGCACTTTACAACCGCAGAGCGCGTCGTCGTTCAACACCAACGACATACATGCACCCGAGAAAAAAACGAGTACTCATACATCGTATACAAAAACATTTCATCGTTGTGTCTGTTTTTTTTGCATGTGCCGTTTCGAGGAATTGTTCCACATATATAACGCAATTTTATTTTTTGGGTTTTCGGTGCGCGCTGCGGCTTTACAACTACGTGGAAACGCACGCTTATTGTCCTCGACATTTTCATTACGGAACGTCAGGGGTTATCTCGCCTACCTTTGCATAAAACTTAATTGAACGACCACTTTAACCTACCAAATTTCGTCTTGCCACGAATTAAAACGTCAAAGAACGGAATATATATACTTGCACACAGCCACCAACAACATTTGTTATTACAACAAATTTTGTACATGTCAAAAACGGAGCAACAAAATGAAAAAAACTCATGAGAAAAAGTTTTTCGTAAATAAATTATGAATGATTTAAAGGCAAATTTATATCTTTATCAATTATTTTGATGAGCAATAACGTTGATTTTATTACTCATCCAAGAAAAGAGATATTAAAATTTCAACAAAATTTGCTTCCAAGTAACTATTTTTGAATAGTCAAGTATTTGCATCGCCACCGATATTTGTTAGTTTTTCGTGAATAAAATATAAATTTACATCTTTATCAATTATGTTAACAAGCAATAATGTTGATTTTATTACTTATAAAAGAAAATTACTACAAAACATAATCATTTCAATCAAATTTGCGTTCAAATAGGTGTTTTTTGTTACACTCAAGTACTTGCAACACCATCAACATTTCTTAATCCAATAAATTTAAAAAAAAATAATTTTTAAACGTTGTAGTTGCTTGATTTAGTATTTTTTGAATAAAATATAAATGATTTAAAGGCAAATTTATATCTTTATCAATTATTTTAACGAGCAATAAAATTGATTTTATTACTTATCGAAGAAAATACTTACAAGATATTAACATTTCAACCTCCAAATGGGTATTTTTGCATAACAGTTGCGTACTTGCATCACCACCAACATTTATTGTTACAATAATATAGGTAAAATTAAAAATTCTCGATAGAAATTCGAATTTTAAACATCCAAGACTCTTGATTTAATTTTTTGTTACCAAAATATGATAAAATGGAGCAAAATGCTTGCAGGGCATTAATATTTCAACAAATTTTGTCTCCTAATACACAACAAAAGTAGACATTCTCTAAAAAAATTCAAAATTCAAAATTCAAAAATTTTTTTGAATAAAATAAGTTATGGAAATTGATGATTTAACATTAAATTTTATACCTCAAACGACTTATGGAAGAGCAGGGTGAGGAGATTCAAAAGTTTTAACAACCAAGGTACTTGATTTGGTATTTCGGTAATAAAATGTAAGATAATTTAGCTCTAACTTATAAATTTATCGATTGTTTAAACGGGCAATGGCGATGAATACACAAAAATCGTTGAAAGTTCAATTAATTGTACCGCTTTTGTAAAAGTATGCATCATTACAACAAATATAGAAGTCAAAAAACTCAAAAAGATTAAAATATACCCAAAGGAATTACATAATACGTGATTTAATTTTTCATAAATGAGATTTGAAAAATTTTTGATGATTTTATACCCTTATCAATTATTTAGGCACCAATTTTATGTTTTATTGAACAATTCATTAATATTTAACCGAATTTTGCCTTTAAATATATCTATCTATATAGGCATTTTCTTGTAATCGTGTTGTGTAGACTGAGAGGAGCACCGAGCAGCGCTCAAGTTTGTTGCATGTAATTTTTATGATGCCTTACTTTATGAAAACTTTATACACGAGAAGCGATAAAATACAATCGCGATCGATTCGTGGAACAATTTAGTTGAATTGATTACGCAGAAAGACAATTCCCTTTATCAGTATATTGTATATATGAACAATGCGTTGCATTGATTTTGTCGCATAAAGTGTATGGCGAAGCGAAGAAAAAACCACTCACCATGAAGAAACACGCGCAGCCTTGACGACGATGGCATGGCACGACACAACGACGACGACGATATAACAACAAAATCGTACTGACCCTGAGTCGCGGTTTTTCGGTACTAAAAACGCACCTAAACGACGCACCTGAAAAACAACCCTTTACCTGTGTTACCAAAAAAAATTTCACTTTCTTTATAATATATTAAAAAATGAGCGTTTTGGCCTTGGTGCGTTTGTGGCGCAACCAGAAAGGGTTATATTATATTACAGGCGAATTCCTGAAAAAAAAAACACAACTACACTGTGACGTTTTTGTTGGGGTTTTTATCGATAGATGAAAGGGAAAAAAATATCTACGGTTCGTTACCAGAAATAGTTCGTTCATCGCCATCAGTCTAAATACTCACGCAAGTTGAGCAAAACGTGCTTGTTGCGTGGATTAAGCAAATTTCCTTGTTGTTTGTGTGCGTTTTTTTGCGAGAAATCGGCCGGGCGGGATTCGCGTCCCACACGATTTGAAACCGAACCCACACGCACTCAACATTGTTTCTTCGTCGGTGCCTTGTTTTTTCCATCCTCTTCTTCTTCATCGACTTTTTCTCCATCATATCATACACGGTACACGAGAGCATAAATTAATTCATGCGGGCTGACAAAACCGGTTACAACATTTTAATGCCATCGTGGAGACTTAATCAGCCATCATTAGCATTTATTCAAGCAGCTAATCGGTAAGAGATTTTCATAAACTACGAAATGATTATTATTTTTTTACTTATTTTTTTGATTTCGTATGGAAATGCAGCCTTGAACTTTTCGTTCGTGTTTGTTTCGTTTCATTCGATCGAGCGCAACTCGAAACACACACATGTTTTCGGTATACATATATAGTAGATAGATTGAAATGGGAAAAAATGTTTTTTTTTTGTTGTTTTCATTTTAGCTAAGCTCAGCTCAGCTGGCGAGATCAAATTTTTTATTTGTGTGCTACGCTAGAAATGCACAACGATAATAAATTAATTTAAAACTTGATTTAATCTATTTCGTTATACATAAATATTCATATGCATAAGCATTATTTGTTGTTGTTGTTTGTATTATTATTACTTATTATTTTTTTGTGTTCATCATGATGCGGATAAATAAAACGAAACCAATTTATGTTTATCTGTTCGTACGGTCAATTATTAAAGCAAGACTTGTTTTCGATTTGCATAAGCTACATGATGTTGCTGAATTTATGTAGAAAATAAAAATGTCAATTAATCGATTTCGTATGCGTACCTATATATACGAGCATAAATAATTGCATTGCCATTTTCGTCCCTCCGCTTTTGACGGTGAAATGCAAATTAACATTTATGCGAACGTCGTCGACTTGTACATGTATGTGTATTTACATGTGTCCATGTAAGTAATTTTTTATATTCGCATCGCGCGAGGCAACAATGATAATTTTGTTGTTAGATTTTTTTACGACGCCGTTTTAATTTTATTATATTATAAACGTTCGTATAATGATTTATTTAAGTGTTGATTAATTGAATTATAATAAAATTAACGACGTCTTTAATAGGTGCCAGCTTTATGGCCGCGAACAAATTGTTTATAATAATTATTTATTTAAGTTATTTGAAATGGATTTGTTTATTTACTACTCGTAAATGAATTATAATAATTTCGTATTTTATCGTCGGCAATTATTTTATATACTTGCTGTTGTATGTATATATTATTCCAATTTCGTGCGCGCTTTATTTGAAAAGACTTTTAATGCGCCGTTTGCATGTTTTAATCGTTAAATATTGACAGCTTTATTGAATGCATTAATTATTAATTAAACGCTTTTGATCGTGACGCATATTTTACATGAAATTTACTTGTTGCAACGAATGCAAAACGTTTAATTAATTTATGCACGTTATAACTAAACTAAAATCGACTACATTTTTTTACTTCAACACTATTTTATCGATAAAATATAAATGCACAATATTAAATTAACTTCTATGCAGTTGAAATGACAACATATTTTATTCAACTATTAAAATATTTACAAATCCAGTTGATTTATTAATAAAATCAACGTTTTTATCAATAAATCTAATGAAATTTTGGGAATGCACAATATTTAGTTCATTTATGGCTTTACAATAACTCAAATTTAATCAGGAAATCAAATATTTACTAAATTCAACTGATACTTAACAAGTTAATCGGTTCTTACTGATAAATAGCAAATAAATATTACCAATAAGCAATATTTAATTAATTTGTGCATTTTAGACTATTTTATTAATCAAAATTGAGATCAATTTTCACAGTCAATTGATAAATGTTTGGAAATCTGATCAACTTTGTATTATTTAATGAATTACATTAATTTTAATTTTAAAACAAAACAATATTTCTGCCCAAATTCAACAACTTTGATTGTTGTTGGTGTGTAAACACTTAATAAACTAATTTTAGTCACTTTAAGTGCTATTTTTAAGCAATTGACAGTATTTTTATCACATTTTAGTAGAAATTATAAAAAATGTAATCATTTTATCATATTGTTTATAATAATGGCATTAGAAATGCAACTCAAGAAGTAAAAAACTTATTATCTTAGAAAATGTTAAATCAAGAAAATGTAAGCTGCATTTTTTTGAATATTATTAGAAAAAATAATCAATATAAATCAAGAAATTTGCACATTTTAATTAATTTTATACAGTAATTTTAGACACCGGGCAAAAATTCAATATGTGGCGACTTATTTGCACTACCAACTTAACTAACTCCTTTTTTATTAATTATTTTTTATTATGCAACGTTGGCAGTGTCTGCGACTGTCTAATCTTACTTCTTGGTCTAATCCAACAAGTTATGCATGTACATACATGTATGTAACTATGGCAATTAATATTCTTTCATTGTTGGTGTTCGCATAAGATTTGCAAAAGATTGCTATCAGTTCCCATCCAGGTAATTTATACGCAATTACATTTAAGCATCCGTTTAAGATTTAAGATAGCAATGTGGTGAATAAATGTAATAAATGAGTGTATTTTCGATGTGGTTTTAATAATTTAGTACTAGTAGAGCATATTTAGCGATCGGGTTATCATCTAGGTAAATTATATGCAATTTTATTTAAGATTTGCGTGCGATTCTTATACAATAACAAATGTGTTGAATAAACGTAAAAATTAAGTTGATTTCGGAGGCAGTTTAAATAAATTAGTAGTACTAAAGCATTTCGCAATCGAATTCCCATCCAGGAAATTAATTACATTTAAGCTTAAAATTTGCGTGGAATTGTTATAGCAATGTGTGGAATAAATGTAAAAAATGAGTTTATTTTGGATGCGCTTCTAATAATTTAGTAGTATATAGAGCGTTTAGCAATCGGGGACAATGTGCAGTTTATCCAGTGCGGACTTCAATCCTCGGCA
>JARJDW010012827.1:0-16880 GCA_030264715.1 Adinopsis sp. GC000173
AACTATCACAGCGCCACACTGCACCAGCGGCACATAAAGGAAACATGTTCATGCACATAAGTTCATGTGCATGAACATATGTTCATGTTCAGTGGAATAAAAAACAAACCTATTTATTAACTACCCATTACAATTGGTCTAATTAATTATTTTGTGAACCTATCAAGTGTTTTTTCTTTTATTATTTTACAAAATTCGTTAAAATTGTAAAACAATATTAAATTACTTTTCGTGTGTTAAGAGTGGGGTTAATAAATTTTATTTTTATGATTAGTGAAATGAAACATTATATTTCAGCTTCGTAGAAAAAGTTTTCATAGAGTATTATTTATAAATAGAATATCATAGTTCAATTTTAGTTAAAACTACAAGACCTAATTCAAATCACGATTTATTGCAAAAAAAATCAGTAATCTAATCCAAAAAATGTAACATTAACATATAGGCAATAATATTCCTGTATGTTCGAATCAAAATTGCACTATTTCTCTTAACTTTTCGTATTTTTAGGTTTTCATACATTTATAAATTATAAATTTGTAATAGGATTTTAAACATATTCGCAATATTGAACGTTTTATGACGTTTTTAGAATGCATTGTTGTGCCTGCATGTCTTATGATAAATTTGGCTCTTTAAATCTCTATTTGGTTAAAACTAAAATTGTATGGTATGACGATTGTAGCACTTTAAAAATGCCTATTTTGCAAATATACAAAACGCTCAATAAGGTCATACTCTTTTGTTTGTTTCCATTTTGAATCGCGTGCGTTGCAAACGATAAGTGGCCAAACTTAGGTGAGCAAGCCAAGTTTATTTGGACTCTACTTACTGTTTAATAAAACATTTTCGAATTGATATAAATGCATCTTCGAATATAGAGATAGTAGAACGCAAAATACATAGTTCACAATTCCCGAAAAACGCAGATGGACAATTCATAGATTGAAAAAGAATTCAAATATTTTACGTCTTCGCATACAAATATACTTCAAATTATTAACTATTTTGTAATAGTTCATCATTTTAATAATTTTTCTTTTCATTAAAAATATTCTTAAATAAGTATATATTGAAAAATTTGTTGCGGATGAACTTTAAATGCTATTTATTATAAACATTTTCGGTTGGTAAATTATCTAACCGGTGATTATAAAACCTAAATAATTTATTGATAATCAAATAAATTTTTAGGTAAGTAGCTTTCATTATTGCTTATTCTTTATGTTAATAGAAAATTAGCAATTAGCAAAAATAGAAAACGGTATATGTAAAATTAAATATAAACAATAAATAAATACCACACCCTAACTTTTTTAAAGCCAATTATTTTCCAGGAAAATGTTTCATCATTAAGATATTCCAAGAAAATTTCTTCATATTTCCAACCTCTCTAATTTTGTTTTCGTATAGCTTATACATAAATAAATATATCGGACATGTAGAAAAAAAAAGAGAAAAAGCCATACTTTGATCAAACATTTATTTACAAAAATATATTTATTGACGTCATTTCCCAACGACATTTCCGCTTCTTTTTATTCGCATAACAACAGCAACATAAAGCTTTCTCTTCAAAAAATCCTACATACATAGCAAATTGATTAAATACATACACTCGTATGTTTTCTAAAGTCTATAATATACATATATATATATATATAATAATCATTTAAATTAATTAAACATTTTATTAACAATCGATTTAGTATTTAGTATTAACTTTGGCATTTTTACGCAATTAATTTCGATTGTGCAACAACACACAACAGCCATGTTGCTTTCACAATGCCACCAGCCGGCTTTTTCTGCTGATTCATTTTTCTCAGCAAGAAGTTTGTCGTTGGATTTCTAAAATACTATACAACATATACACATCGATAGCGTTTATCTGTATTGTGAAAAATATACATGTGAATGTTGTTATATTTAATATTAAAAATGCATCAGGCCTTTGTTACTTACTTACTATCTTCTGGTTTGCTATATGTATGTTGAAAATTAATTACTACTTTATGTGCATTACATATTATATGTATAAGATAAAATTGATCATTAAAAATTTTATATTAAATGTTTGTAGTAGTTGTAATTCAGGGCCGGATTTAATCATGCTCCGCACCAGTAATTTAATGTCGAAATGCGAAGTAGATGTGTGGTAATGATTTCGACCACGCTAAATATTACCTACTGTCAAATGATTTTACAACAAAATGTTGAAAATTCATACTAGGTACAAAAATTTCAAATCGATTTTAGAATAATTGATAGGAAATTTACACTTCTTTCATCTTTTCAAATAAATAAATGAATGAGCTGTTCTAAGATTAATAAATAAACCAGAATAGAATCAATTTTTAAATAAAATATTTAAATTCTTTTCGAATTAGGTTTTTACATAAAAAAAAGTTACAATATAATATTTTGCAAGAATTAAAAATGTTTTCAACAAATAAAACAACATGGCACAAAGCCTACATAGAAGAGAATTTTAATTATGTTTTTCTTTTGCTTAAAAAACAAATACATTGTAAAGCAATAATAAAATTACATAAATATATTATTTAAAATTCAAATGCTCTTATTTTTTTAATAAATTTCAAATATTGCAATTTATTTTCCATTTAGTTGCAAATTTTTACTTGTGTTTCAAATTATGATTTATTTCTGATGTCAGAATAGAATTATTAGAAAATCACTTTAATAAAACATGTAAAGTTCAAATTTTGAATATTTTTAAACATTATCCAAATAATCTACCTAATTAATTGCCATTTAGTTGCAAATTTTTATTGGTGTTTACAATTGACTATTTTGATTAAAAATTGGTAGGTACAGATGACATAATAAATTATATTACTATATTGTTTAAAATTGAAATTCTGTTACGATTTTAGAAATTGCCCACTTAGTTTTCACCACCAATTAGTTGCAAATTTTTACTTTTTCATTGGCACAAAACGTTATAATTTTTTAATTATTTCCATTTAATCTTTTAAACATTATCATTCTTATTTTACCCGCGCTAATATTTTAATGAATTAAATACACATCAACATTTCATGCTTGAAATGTCGAACAAATAATAATCTTTGTAATTATTTTCCAATCAACACACACACACAGCCCAACTTCATTCCAACAAAATGTATAAATATATATATTGTAGTTATATTTTTAGACATGCAACAATCAATAACAATTTCATTTCCCTAATAATCATGTAGGAGTACACTACCATTCACACTTGAATTGTAATTCGCTCAAAATCTTGTGTACTCCGTACACTCACTTGTTGATAATATTCTTAATGCACAATCGCTGTAGCGTTTTAGCATGTCGCTCGACGACGATTCCAACTAATTAAAACGCGTTGCAAACTAATATTATTTAATAAATCGTCTGATGTATAAAATAGTTAACGCACATGATGATGCTTGTTGTTGCTGTTGCTTTTTTTTATACATTTTATTCCACCGTTCCATTCTCTCAAATAATTTAATTAACTCATAATGAACGCTGTTGCGTTCAGGTGGAGGGCATAATACGGAATAGAGGCGAACGTGAAAACGAAGTTCGTTCGAAAGCACCGGCAGGCAAACAACAACAAAAAAAAAACTAAAAGCAGCAAGCAGCAAGAGAAAAGGAGAAGAATGAGAATTAACTAACCTATCCCTATTTATATTGTTTGCGTTTGAAGCTCGTGCAACACCCAATTTAACGTTCCAAGCTGCTTTTAATTAAAATTAATCTCTTTTACTCAAATCCACTCCAATCTCGTGCCCGTCGTTTCATTCTTCTGCATTTTTCGCAGTCGCACGGTGAAAACCAGCCAACGACACTATACATATAATATATTTCGTTTGGCGGTTAAATATTCTAATAAATATATGTTTTAAAGCAATTAATGTTTGCGTCATTCATATTTGGATCAATGCTGGGGCAATGTAGTGGCTGTTGTGGTATTTCATTCGTTCTGTGTTTTTTTTGTTTCAATCTATCGATTACATTAACGAAATGGAAATCGAAATTTTGTGTGTTATATAATAAATTATTCATTACCACACACCAATGTTAATAAAGTTTTTATCAAATTAATCTATGTGAATAAAAAAAAAGAGGAAGTATTTGCGTCATTTTAGCAAGTAGTTGTAAGCAGCCGATCCCAAAATATGTATTAAATTTTTGAGTTTCTATGTTATTAGATATTAATTTAAAAAGAAATTAAGTTCTATTCATTTTTTAAAAACATAATACTTCATTAAAAACCCAAAGTATTTAATATAATCATTAATAGGAATTATTTTCCAGTATCTAGTTACGAAATTGTCAGTATAATTGTCGATTATTTTCTTGTTAGTTGTCTGGTTGCTAATGATTATAAAAAGAATTGTTTTTTATCTTCCACAAGACACATATTTAAACAGTTTTGCAATTATTTACATAAATTTGAATATTTTTGTTATTTCTACTATTATTAAACGTAAACCTTTAATAACCCAATTCAAATGTCAGTAGACTTAGGTCAGTTTCAAAAGAACTAGGGGTCAAGTGTATTTTTCGTATTATATTTTACATCCACCCACTTTCTTGTTACAAAAATGTGATTTTAAATATTTTCACATTAATAATTTATTTATAAAGTCTGCATCCTTGCCTAGTTTGTAACTATAGAATATTTGTCGTGTAACTTGTAAAATTATTTCTTATTAATTTTGATAAGAATTGTTTTTTAACTCCCATAAGACTCATACATTATTGTGAATATTTCAAAATATATTAACCCAATTAAAATGTTAGTAGAGTTAATTAATTAAATTATATTTTACATCTAACTACTTTCTTGTTACAAAAAAGTGATTTTAAATAATATATATAATTTTCACATTAACATATTTGTAAATTTTTTATCCTTGCTTAGTTTGTGAATATTTAAATATTGGCGCCTAAATAATTAAATTATTGCTTAATTTCAACTGGTTTTTAAATCATGTTTTCACTCAAGTATTTAACTCTACCTTTTAACGTGTAGAAATATTTTAATTAAATATGTTTGTAGATATCTACTAATAAATAATTGGATTTTTGAGCAGAGATGCATTAATTACCCATGAACCATTACCATATCATGGGAAAACTAGCTTAAATAGCACGATTCTGGCATTTTTCCGCTACATTGTCTAATATTTTCCACTTAAAACGTATATATCTTGTAAATAAATGAAGCTTATACAGTATACAGTGTTCTATATTACCTCAATACATCTTTTAAAACATTGTATATTGACTGCTCGCATTGATTTATGCGGTAGCCTGCAAAAGATAACACGCTAGTAAACAGCGTTTGCAGTTAATTACCAAACGAAAGAACTATGTCACGTTTTCCTATGATATACTTCCATTACATGCATACAAATAACAATAAATTTTAAATTTAAATCACTCACATAGAACGAACGAAAAGAAGAAAAAAATTTAATAGATTATTTTATAATACATAAATCATTCGCTATAATAATAATTAATACATAAAAATCGGCTGGATGAAAGTGCGCATGTATAATAAGTAATTTACAATACAAGCAGAAATTTCGCAGATGATTAATTAACGCTAAAAACGCAATCAAAAGCAAATGACGCTCATTGACATAACGATAATTTAAGGCAAATTAAATTCGTGCGTTCGCGTATATATATAAATATATATGCGAAAGCAAAAGTATGCGCTGCTGGTCTCTTCTGGCGAAAATTAATTATCACCATAGCAGCAATTGGTCCCTAACAACAGTGCCAAGAGTTCGCTTTTTGTGAATATGTCAAACGTTCTCCGGCGCTTTGCGTCGTCGTCGTCGTCGTCGACGTCTTCATGTAATAATTGCTCGCTTTTTATATCGTTGTATAGATGGAAATCCTTACAACCTCCAACAACATTACAAACATTTCAAATCGAAATCAATAACATTTTCGTATCTAGCCTATTTATTATATTTGCGTATATGATGTAAAAGTGGAATAATAAATAATTATGTTTAAAGTTTCATGATCGAAAATATAAATTATAAGCGGTGCGATTTCATAATAATCAGCAAGCAGCATTGAAGTGATTTTGAAAGTTTTATTTTTTATTTGAGCAATCATTTTTATAATGTACATATTAAAATTTATCAAGAACATGCAATTTGAAGTGTAAAGGCTGTTGTTTTGTTCGCTAAATTAGTTAATTAATGTCAATTATGCAATTATAATCGTTTAATAGTTACATATTAAATTTAACCAACTATTGATTAGAAAGGATTAATTAAATTTCAATGGGTTGAGTATTATTTCGTTCTCAAGCATCCTACACAAATGGCAATAAATTTTCCGTTATCAACCTTACTCATTTCCATGGCTAATTGTTTCACGTTTTCAAAATATTCAAGAGTTTTAATTTTTATTGCGGCTAAAAACAATGTTGACGAATTGTGATAAAAATTTGCTAATGTAAGAAAGTAAATTCCAAAATATTGTTTAGAAACAACTCAAAAATAATGAATTTAAACAAAAAAATTACAAGAAAATCGCACCACATACGTACTACTACCTATTATTTGAGCACAAGAAAAATTTCTTCAGAAATACATAATAAAATGCATAGAAAAATTAAATAAAAAATAATTTACTTACTTAGTAAAAGAGTAAACCCCCCACAACATTTAGAACTTTACGGGTCCTAGCCAAAATAATATTTTCGGGCCCCTTCACAACACTGTACAGAATGTAATATTATTCAATGATAGCACTTGTCGACAAAAATGTACTTAATTTAAGCAAGGTGTTAATTTATAAATAGAAACGCATAAAGTAGAGTGATTTCTTATAGTTTAAAGCATTTTTTACAATGAATGTTATTGCATTCCAAATAGCTAAGACAATTTTAGGTAAACTTGAAAATTTTATGTATGCTTTACCCAGTTTAGAGAAATATTTATTTACAGAGATGTTGGATAGAAGTGATACATGGAATTACATAACACAATCAGCATAATAAAAAATATGTAATATTCCATAAATTATAATACTCATACAGTTTCCCTAGCGCATCATCAACCATCAAATACAAAGGTTATGAGTGGTTTAAAGATTGTTGAAGATAATTGGAAAAATAGTGCTATTTTTCAGATAGAAATTACACAAAAACTCCACTTTTAGACTTGACAATGCTATTGCTAGTCTAAGATTCGTATTACGAGCTGGGAGCAAGTGTCTTATATAAATTAGTCTATGCGATATATTTATTAAAAATGCAACGTCTTTATATCATCACCCGATAGGTAATAAAATAGAATTGATTAGACTCTACCGATATAGTAACAATAATTTAAAAACTTGCTGGAAAAGTAGTTACGCAGCAAAATATTTTATACGACCCTTTCGGCCGACAACACACTCTTCTACTTTATTGCACACAAAGTTGGAAAAATACTAATTTCCAACGCATAAATATTGTAGTACCTCAGCAAACAACAACAACAATAATAATAATATAGATTTTACTATTAATTACAAAATAGTTGGAAGGAAGCGATAAATCTTAATTTATTACACATTTACGGTTTTATGTGTATTTAATTAAGAATACGTGGATATTTTTCGAAATAGTTGCGTGTGGTTGTTTTGCCGTTGTCGTTCTTGTTGTTGTTGCTGTTATTGTTGATTTTGCATTATTGAATACTCTTTTTTTTCGTGTGTGTGTGTGTGTGTGTGTAGATTCGATGGTGTTTTACTGCGGTTAACCATAACTTAGAATTGCTTTATATGGCAAGCGAGCGTATGAAACATACAAAGTATGCAATAAACTACACTCTGCCATGATGATGAAGTAATAGATTTTTTGCAGCGTAATAATATTTATGATACTGCACGGATAAAGCGCGCGTTTGTAGTTTTGCACATCGCGCGCTGATAGCGCATAGCGAAACACTCGCGGTGGCGTTTCGAATTTATTGCTAATTTACGGCGCGCATACATTCCAAATATTTCAATTCAATCAATTCGACAACAAATTGTGTGATTAATGCACCGCGTACATTTTTCAAATATCTTTTGATGATGATAATGAATGTGGGCATTGTTTTTTACACTAATTGAGTATCAATCATCGCGATGATTAATTAAATTCTTTTCGTCTTTATGCATGTATAGTTTATTATATACATAATTAATACGTTACTTATAAATTATAATACTTATATAAATTAATTTAGTCGCTTGCATTGAAATGCGAACGAATTAATTGAAATTTTCTTGGCGCGTGGTTGTATGTAACTCAATACACAACCGAGACAAAAACGAATTCATTATCTCGCTGCTGCATTATATTATTGCATCTTTAAAATATTTCAATATACCTAACCTACCTAAACTAAAAATATCAATGACGATATTATAAATTTGCAGTAGTGAGCAATTTTGTAATTTAAATCCAATTAAATTTAATTTAAAAAACAATCCTGAATTTGTGTAAACAATTTGCCCGAAGATATAAAAAATAACAAACGAAAAAAAAACTCTTTTCCTTAAAAATCTTGAGAATTCTACTAAGAATTGCACTCCTCCTAACATCCCACCTGTTTTTAATGAGTTTTAACTGATTTTAATCTAATTACAGAACTGACTTTGTGTTATTTTGACGCGGCGTGAGGGTGACTTACTCAAATAATGAATAAGAGGTTCATTACTGCTCTTTTTTTAAACAAAATTATATTTTATTCTTTTGTATTATTATTGTTAAAATGCTTTCTAACATGGTCATTATTTTATTCAGCATTTATAAAGTGTGAAACCTAAAAATATCCTTAGTTATACAATTAAGTATTCCCAAATCAAGTATAGATTTAGAAATAAAATTTCAAATTAGGTAAAATTGAACCAAGCTGGATTTTTGTGGAAGTCTTTTTCGAGATGTCCAAACAGTAAGCTGAAATTTTTCTATAAATTGAAGTACAAAATCTTGACTTTTCGGGCACTTATAAAGCATGAAATATTAAGTTTTAGAATTAATTATTCCCAAATTTAGCATGGTCTTGAAAATAAGGTTAAAAATTAAGTAAAAAATCTAACCAAGATGAATTTTGCTGCACCAGCATATTCTAAACCTTTTCTATTATTTGAACCAAAGAATTTTGTCTTTTCAGATGGAGAAAAACTTGTAATTTCGACAAAAATTAAATCTGATTTAATTCAAACTATAGAAAATTCTTCCATTTAAAGATACAAATCGAAAAAGCCATCCTTTTTACCTTCAAAAATATTGCGGCTTAAATTAATGAAACTTTTTGCCATAATTTAGGTCTGCAATAAAATTCAGCGTTATCAAAATAATTTTCGCAGTAATTGTTTAGTTCCTTGGCTATTATAAACTGTTCTCAACATAGAACGGTAAGAAATTGCTGATCACTTATCATTTACGATTAATTATTACACACATAATTAATGTGACAGAAAAATTACTGATTTCGATCATACTGTATATATATAAATTTCACCTAGTTAATCATCCACAGTACAGGCATATTAACAATGCTTATAAATTATCATCATCATCATGCGGTAACAAAATCTGAATGGTATATGGCGCGGTGTTAGATAAATTGCCACGAATAATTCATAATTACCATTTTTATATTATCATGGATATACGTATTTAAACGTTGATCAACATTTACCAAACATGGAAATTAAGTTTAATTTGCAACACATGAATGCTGTAATTGAGTTACAACACTAATCAAAGCGAATTACAACTTTGGAATTAGAATTATTACACTTTAGTGCATCTTTATTTAAATTTGCAGATTGGAAAAGGAAGAAGACCGAGGCGCGATGTGTTATAAACTGTTTTCGTTTTTGGGTGGAAGTACGCCGCATTCTACGAATCGGCATGTTTTCGATTTGTATAATATCTATATCATAAAAAATTAAAACGAGTCGTAGGTATTGTTTATGCAGCCCAGACATATGTCTGTCAATGAACTTGAAAGTTATAATTATGCCCATATTCATTTTAATTATTTCAAAGATTTGCTTACCGATTGTAGGAGTTTTGTGAATATTTTTTTATATGAATCATAATGGCAATTTTAATAGCATGCATGCGATTTGCAAATTTGCTATTTTTTCAGTTTTTAATTTCGAAATTGTATGTTTTTGGCTGAAATTATCTCCATCGTTTTTTTCATCGTTATTTTCGTATTATAAACATTGATTTAACACATAATAAAATTGGACGTGCAACACACACATTATTCTTTGATTAATTTTTCTGATAGATAATTACTTGGAGCTCGTCCAAGTGCTAGTTTACTACAGCGTAGAGAAAAATTATGCTTTCAACCTCAAAATGTGACCAATTTACAATGTCGTAAAGCGACAATTTTACTTTCTCTGAATGTGAATGTAAATTGGGGCAGAGTTTGGTATCTATAACTTTTTTTTCGTCCAAAAATAATGCCTTAATACAAGGTGTTTAAAAATTTCGTAGACAAACTTAGGTGTCGTTTTATAAGAATTGCAAATGCAAACAAAATATGAAAAAACTAATGCAGCATTCTACAGACTACAATGTAAAGTAGGTATTGGAAATTGTGCCATTTAACACTCATGGCACCTATATTAAGTGGATTCGCTAACATATAGCTTATTATTTGATCATGATTCCTTACAATGTCCTCTACTTATTCTAGAAAGCTCTGGGCATGCAATCTTAGCCAGAAATTTAATATTATCAATGTTAATAATCTTTTAGGCAATTTATTGATTAAATTCCTCAGTGCCGCACAGGATCAATTCAGGCCCAGGTAAAATTATGATTGCCCTTTAAGTGACTACATATTTTTTGTCTATAAGTTTTGGAAGCATATATGAGTGGGTAGTTGGCTTATTCCTATGCTTATTCTCCAAAATGTTACGATTCATCTTTGTTGTTGTTGATTATTTCACAACTTTACACCATATTGCAATCATAGTACATGCAACACGCAGGAGGTGACTAAATTCATTCCTAGTAACTTGTATTTTCAGGCTGATGTCCCAAAATTACAACATATGGGCAATTTTGTTTTGTGTTAAAAAACTATTCTCATTGATATATATACATTTCTACTTCAGCCAATTATGATTGAAATATGTTTCAGTTGATTTTGACAATGACCTAATCACCTACAAATAATAATCTATAATACACATAGACCAATATCAATCTTAATAAGTGCTTTTTTGTGAAGGCAATCAATACAGTTTTTTCCCATATATTGAAATTTAATTAAAATTGCGATGTGTTTCACTCGATAGATAGATGGCTTTGTGTCGACTTAGAGAAAAAGAAGCGCACGCGCGCGAGAGGGAGAAAGAAAGAAAAAAAAACGAAACAATTATAATTTTTTTCCAACCTGCACAGACAACTAACTCGTGGCTGGTAATCTATTCATCTTAAAACACTGACATTGTTTCCAACCACGCAATAAACTTATAACTTACAACTTACCGTAATTTACTTTTTGAAAATACAATTTAATGATCGCTAAACAACGCGAGCGCACAACTTTTTTGATAAATTTCCCTCGGCTCATTAATAATGCAATTTAATACAATTTAAATATTTTCAAGTTATAGACTAGGTAAGTATTTACGTAATTGCACGGAAAAATAATCAATAAAAGGAGTGTGAAGATAATAAATAAGCAACGAATTCATTGTATTAAATGAGATATTCTATAAATTGACAGCGAAAAAATGCTTACTTCACATCATTAGTCGCTTATTACCACACTATACAGCATCATAAAAAGTTTAAACTAAAGAATGATACATAATAAATATTTTAAATATTACATATATGTAATTTGTTATGCCTTTACAAATCAAATACGGTTATTTTAATTTATGTAAATCAATATACACATACATAGTGTGTTACATAATTTATATCAATAAAGCAATTATTCTGGAAAAATTGTGAAATTTAATATATAAATTATTACTCGTGTAACTGTTTTACCACATTTTTGTGATAAATTATAGATTTAAAATTATTTTAAATTACAGCAAAATTGTATTGTATTGATAATATCAAATAATAACCAGTTAATAATCAGTACATGTAACGTTTCTTTTTCTCTCGTCTTGTCTTGTCTTCATCGTGTGTCTACAGTAGAATATTTTTCAAATTATAACATGCCGTAGTTTATACTTTATTAACAAATGAATAGCCGATGGCATTTGTCTGCAAACATCATTCATATTGCATCACTTCATCATTAAAGTCCACTTTAAAACCGTACTTTACATTTTTTCGTTTTGAAGAAATTCAATTTCATCTAATTAATTTATAATAAAATGAAAATCTATTTTTCAAATGATTAATGATTTCTAATTAAATTATTTTTTCTTCATCTATCGAGAGGATTAAATATGGCAGAAATAATAAATATCAATTTTTATAGGCATTTGTTGATTGTAAATCAGATAGCAAATTAGTAGTAAATTTAACATACTTACTGCAAAATTAAAAAATAAAACATACTGTGACTTTAATTTCATATTTTCCATTAAATTTTATTACACTTTTATTGACCCTTTTTGAGTTAATTTAAGTATTTACAAAGCACATAAGTCATATTTTCGATGGTAATAACAAAAGTAAAGCCTTCTATTCTTTTAGATGTAAAAAACAGTTTAAATTACTTTAAAAACTGGTAATCTATTTTCTATTTCAATTGATACAGTTTTGTAGACGCTTTGGCAATATTTACCAGATTTTGGGCTAACAATCTATAAAATTTGGGAATCAATAGATACAAATTACTGTGTATTGGGTGATTCCATAAGTTCCATAAACTGAAATCACCATTTTCAAATCGACCAAACCACTTTTTAACTGTTCTTAGAGGTCCGAATAAACGTCTTTATTACTTTTTGTAGCAGTACCAAAAACTCATTCCTTTTTTAAATTCGAATAATATGACTTGTCGCATATGCAACTTATCATTTTCCATTTTGAATACAACCCCGCACACAACTTAATTTAAGTTAACTTTTTTAAGCTTATGTTGACTCACTGGACCTGTAGTTCACTGTCAGTAAATAATATGTTCATAAAATTGATTACAGCACAGTCAAAAAGGAATGTTTCTGGCAACGTGCAAATCGGGCACGACTTATGGTATCACCCAATAAATAAAAAAAATAGGCGAAATTACTGTGTCACTTACTCACCCTCGCATAGTAAATTTTGAACCACTATTTCTGTTATAATTAATTTAATAGAAAACACCGTCCTAATATGATTATTACAAAAATGATTCTACTATATCAAAAATTTGGCAACCTCACTTTTTAATTTACCCCTCGTTTATTAACTTTTTAACCACTATTTATAGCTGTGCTACAATTAATTATTATTTTTCAAATATAGTTTATAGCACATTATGCAGTTTTATTGCACGCTGCTATATAAAATAAAATCAACCGTCTTAAATCAAATGTTTTATCCACATATTTTACATCTTTAATAATATTTTATGCCATACGCGATTTAATTAAGTAAAAAAAATAATGAAAACAAAGCAATCCTCTTAATGTTCAACATAAAATTCATAAATATGTATTTAAACAGCTTAAATATAAAGTATAATATCGCGCATAAACTTTATAGTTATAATAATAAAAAAGACTAAATTAATTTGAAATGGAGGTTGATATAAAAAAGCAATTATATCAAAATTAATTATCTAGTTTTAAAAGCATGTAGCACGCAAAATTTCATACACACACAAACATATAAAATTAATATTGAATAAAAAACGAGCAACCAGCAAGCAGCAGCGTTTCTATTCATCGTCAGCGACGCAAAAAACACTGAATCAAAATATCAATTATAAAATTTACAACGAAGAGAGAAGAACAAAAAATAAAAAACCGGCCACATTATATTGCACATGCGGCATAAAAAGTTATGAATGGAAATAAAATTTCGCGCTTGCAAGCAAGCAAGCAAGCAACAAGGCGACACAGCATCATCATCTTATTGAAAAACGCATCTCGTTCGATAACATACTAAAAATACATTAATAAAACGCTCTTTAAAGGCCATTCGGTTTTTATACACTAGATAAAAAGTGCAATATTATTATGCATCTGTAATGTTGTTACATCCTCCAACAACATTGCGCGCACATACTATACTATATATACATATATATATAACAAAAATAAATAATAAATCATGCAATAATGAGCGAGCGAGTTACTCATCGTTATTATTATTACTATTTTAAATACAATATGTATAATGAAAGTTTGCGTTTTTTGTTCGTGCGTCTGTTTGGATTGTGTCTAAAAAAAATTCAAGCGCGCGGACAACACAAAAAAAGCTGAATGAAAGTGAAATTGCAAATGTTTACTTCCCATAAATCCTCTTTTCTATTCGTATATGTGTAATGCTCGAAACAAGCAACAAATTAACCTGTCATAAAATTGCTAAAATTGTGTATGTTATAAAGTGTGTGTATGTATTTTGAAATCCAGCTAGCTAGCTAACTTTTATTATTATTATTATTATTATTATTATATACGCGTATTTGATTTATTATTTAATTAATAATTATTCAAAATGTCAGGGGGATTTTAATATATTTTAGATTATGTTAACCTTTAACAAACAAATTCATTTCTTCGAGCAAATTTGCGTGATTTTTATTGTTGCAACGCATTTTACATTTGCCTACCTTTCTATTCAACGTTTGCCATTCAAGATTTAAAATAAATAAAATAATTTTTTCCAAATGTATATATATCTATGCATAAATAAACATCCTCCTGTCAAATGTTTACTATTTTCAACACTAACAATCAGCAACTTTTACTTTTACGTCAGTTCAATATAAATTTTATGCTAATTTTTTATATAATTTTATATTAATATCTAAATTTGTATTTTGTACGAAAATAAAATTAGCGTTTTTTAAATGTTTTTATAAAAAGAACAAAATTCCAATTATAACTGGAATCTCATTTAAAGTTTATTTTTACACTCAAAAGGTAATTGAAATTTAATAACAGAATTAATAGATTAAAGAAGTTTGAAAAAATTTAATATGCTTATAAAAATGTATCGATTTTAATATATTTTTTACATTACATTATATTTAATTACTATTTTATAATTTTGTTATCGCTTAATTTTAATTAATTCTATTGCTGACTGCTTTATTTTGCGAAATTCTTCGATTTTAGGAAGATACATAGGTGAATATGACATATTTGATTTGTTATATGTCCAACAATATTTTGGTAGTTCAATTACTACCATCTATACAAATTAAAAACGCTTGAAAATGGTTAGTAGAAAAATTGGAATTAAAATAAATCCAATCTCTGATATTCCATCAGTGGATCTTCCCAGCATCTATAAAATTTCATAAAAATGTTTTAAAGATTCCAAAAAACCATTTGCAAACATTTTTTTAAATATAATATATTATTAATATTTAAAATTTCATATCATTTTAACTCATTTTATATTCAATGGAATTTGATTAAAGAATAAATATCGATAAAAATCCCCCTTTTTTAATTTGTCACTATTTTTATGAAAAAAATTCAATGCAATAAATATTTTATCGTTTTTATCGTTCAATGTACTTAAAGCAAACACGTTTTTTCTATATAAATATTTATATTTCATCTTATTTGGATTAAAATTTTCATGGAAAATGATATCATTATGATTCTAATCAAGCTCCTTCCTTTTTTTTGCGGATTATAACGATTAGATATATAATATTGAAACGATTGTGTTACACTTTTCATTTTAAGTATTTCATTTTTTTTGTTTCAATAAAACGTTTTCGACTTTTACCGTTCAAGATTTAAGACAAATACGATTTTCTAATATTTTTTGTTGCAATAATTAACAATTTAAGTGTCGGCTAATGATTAAAGCAGATGTAGACTTTCATATCAATTCGAGTGGTTTTTATACTACAAACGTCTAGTTTTTTTTTCGCCAGGCGCATTAAATAAAACTTATAATGAATTGTTTTATGTCAGGCTTAAATTATAATAATTTATGTTGGATATATGAATAAATTTAAATTAGTAGTTCCGCTGCATAAACTCGAATTTCACGAAAATTAACTAATAATTATTGTTGTTGTATATGCTGCTTCGCTAACAATATTCTAATTTAATAAAAATAAGTTTAGCTAATTGGTTTAAAATTCATACGGGGAAATAATTGTTTTATTTAAAGCAGGCAGCAGTATTTCATTTCATTTCATAATAAATATTCGCATTTAGATGTTGTAGTAGTATAGCTCAAACACGTTTTAATTAAGTGAACATTCTAAATTATCAATTAGTTGCAAAGTTGGAAAGTGCTCATTGATAAATTAGCGAAAAGTGTACCAATTTTAACCACTAATTAAACATATTGCAAGCTGGGATTAATTACTCGGACGTGTTACAATTTTAAATTGCTAAATTATCGATTCAATCTTGGATTTTATTTACTTCGCTTTTAATTGTTGTGACGTTATTGCGGACTATGCAATAAATTTTATTAGTTTGTATAGTAAAAAAAACCATCACTCTGCGTTTTCTATTCAAATTGAAGCTGCTGGGCTAAAAATGTTTATTTGGAACTGTCGCATCCGCTTTATTTATCGTCCCATAAAGGGCTGTTGTTCCATAGACTCTCTCTCTCTCTCTCTCAAAAAAACACTTTTTAACCCTTTAGGGACGGGTATATTTGAGAATTTTTTTTGCACCAATTTATGCTCAATTTGGTTCGAAAATCAAAATATAGGCATACTAAGACATATAAAGTGGATTCGACTCAA